>JABUQX010090410.1:7500-22740 GCA_015478945.1 Trachelipus rathkii | reverse complement strand
GCCAAAATTTCTAACATATTTTGGGCACCACCCAGGATCAAGATCAACACTCATCATCCCTTTGAATTAACTGCAGTTGATCTTATGCAGTTACCAAAATCCACAAGAGGAAATAACTATGTATTAGTCTTTATAGACCATTATAGTAAATGGGTGGCTGCTGTGCCAATAAAAACTAAACACACTGCAATAGTAACTGCTGCTTTAGAAAGTATCATCCCATATCTTCCAATGATTCCATCAAGACTTATGTCTGATAATGCTAGGGAATTTAGAGGACCGATTTTTGAAGATTTTCTTCGGTCACTAAACATTTATCATGTTTATACGACTCCGTACAACCCTTCATCTAATGGTATTGTGGAAAGGGTGAACCGCACTCTAATACAGTATTTGCGAGTGTCTCTAAAAGATCCTAGTCATTGGGATACTATTCTCCCACAAGTTATTCTCAAATACAACCATTTAAAGCATTCGGAAACAGGTAAAACCCCTGCGGAGATACTTTTTCAAGAAGCCCATGGGGTTCATCCCAAACTACCTTGGACAAGGTTTACTCAGTATTGGGATGAAGGACACTCTAAGTACCAACCATACCCTCTGGGTCAGTTGGTAGCTATAAAGATTCAGTTACCTGGTGACCTCACCTCAAATAAATTCAAGGAAAGGTACCAAGGACCATTGACCATCATAAAAATAAACGTAAATGATGTAACCTATGTAGTCGAGGCACCGGACACGAAACGACAATACAGGGTGCATCACCGACAACTAAAACGGTGGAACTCACCTCCAAATTATCTAGAAAGAACTCCAATCTTCATTGAACTTCTTACTCGACCTTTACTTCCTTCTGAAGAACCAGTAGAGGAGATTAACGACGAATCAAACAAAACAACTCTTGAAGAACAAACCGAATTAGAAATTCCAGATTTTGAATCTGATTCCGACGATGAGGAGTTTTTAGGATTCCCGGATGCTCCAGATCCTGACTTCTCTAATGTAATATTTCATATAAATCAAAGTATCCTGTTAGCTAATTCCTTAAATCCACAATTGGATCAACGCTCTGTAAGCTCAAGTGTTCCTTACAATGAGGATACTTTGATGGAAAGTGAACAATTGAGTGATGTTTCATCATTCCATCTAAGGAACTTATTTATAACACCTGAACAGATCTCAGTTATACCTCTTTTAATAGAAAACTCACCCGTTTTGGATATTTCATCTTCCGAACTGGTTGAGAATCCTTCATATATTTCCTATACTCCTATAGCTATAACTCAAGATCGAGAAATGTTACAAGTGCCTCAAAGGCAAGCCAGGAGATTATCCCTGGATGAATTGCTATCTCGCCCTAGTTTCATGGGTTCTCCCCAAGAGCAGAATCCTTGGGACAATATAGCTCCTTTGGAATCGTTAGAAAGAGCATCAACTCCTGGGTTACGCTGGTCGGTAGCCCTGGATATACCAAAATTGGAACTTTCAACCCTATCAGATACACCTACTCCATCGGAATTCCCATTGGCGGGACATACCGCATCAGTAATAAAGGAATTCTTGGAATTGGACAAATCTCCTACAAGAACACCACCCTCAACTCAAACAACTTTTAGTAAAAGAAAAACGGTGCAGTGGGCACCGGTAATCGCAACTCAAGTGTATGAGGAGGAAGGACCAGGTGAGCAGGAAGTTGCATGCACAGAGTCCGTAGCCTCTCGTACACGTCATAAAACAACTGTTGAACCACACTTATTACAACCCTGGGTACAACCACACATCCTAGAAAGGAAGAAAAGAAGTACTACCCGAGAAGAACACCTAGAAGAAGGAACTGCGGATGGACAAGAACCTCCAGATAAGGAATGAGGACATCTTAAACTCCGTAAGTAATCGTAAGTATTTTAGGTTTGTTCTTGTAATTGATATTTTTGATATACTTGAAATATATAACATAATTGCCCAATTAATTATTTTCCTACAGAAAGATTCTGCAGAGGTTTTCATCGCTGTTTCTTTATGTATCTTCATGGAGGTGCTGGAGGGATTGTGGTGATGAACTCCCGCAGAAGAAGCCAACGGACTCCCAAGAGATATTCAGAGGATCGGAAGACCGAAAAGGACCGACTACTCTGAAGAGAACTTCAAGCATATATATATATATTGTGGTAGTATATATGTATTGTCATGGATTTATATGATATGTATATATTGTGGGGGTTGTATATATATGTGTATTGTCATGACTTGTTGCAGCCGTTTTTAACTTTGTAAAATTTTTTTCTATGTTTTAAAAATTGTTATTAAATAAAGATAATATTTACTTTTGTGTTATTCATACGTATGAACTTCACTATTGAACTGGAATAGAAATTTAATACCACCACTTAAGATTTATCATCATGAATACCACACTATTATTTAACCACCCTGACAATGGAGCTACATCCCTTACAGGTCCAAGTACCAGGGAGTTCAGCCCCACTTGGGACTTGTAAGGTCTTCGGATATAATATTGAGATTGGATGATTGGATAAAACTCGACGTTTAAGGAAGTTCGAATTCAACCACACCATTACACAATTTTTCTTTTTCCTTCTTCCGGCCAAGCCAGCTTTCCTCCGTCATGTTTATGACGGGTGGGGAGGTAAATGTAGAGAATTACATTGTATGGCTATATCCAAGTATTTTGTTTCTTTATTTTCAGTAATTCTTTGTCAAATTGAAGTTCATCTGGTGAATCTCACCCATATTTATTTAAGAAATTGACAATTTATTATTTTGGTAAGAGTAATTACTTTCACTCAAAAGATGACATGGTTATAAACATGATATCAGGATTAAATATCTTGTGTCATTTTTGTGAGTATGATTTCCTTTCTTTTTCTTTTTAAGACTACCGATTTTGTATGAGAACCTCAAGTTCGTCAGCTACAAAGTACACTTCCTCTGAAAATATTTGTACCAAGCTGATTCTTGGGGTAATGAACTGGAAGCTTTATTTTTTTTGCACATTTTAATTGTTTAAACATAAAGTAATAAAAATTAATATAAACCTTTAATAAACATCAAACATTTAATGAGTTAATGATAGATTTATTCTATTTTAGGTTCTGGTTCATGAGCCCTATCTCATTCATCTTTATTTTCGCCTATTACGATGTTGATAACTCTTCACTCAGTATTTCTACACTTACAAGGGGGAATAAGGAATACAAAAATAAACAATAAATAATTAATAATTATAATATATTTAATAAATACCCTACTTACTTGTGGGATTAAATAAGTATTGAACCTTAATACCTGTGTAAGTGAAAGGTGATAATATCCTCAGAACTATTGGGTATTAAGTTATCAAATACAAATCAATTGATATTTAAGGTGTTTTTTTTGACAACTACAACTACCTACATGCTGTGTAGTTTCTGACCAACAATACTATCGATTAATGTGTATGATTATATAAACTAATACATATTTATTATAAAGGTTTAACTTAGAATAAAACGGTTAAAAAAAACATTTACTTTATAATATAGTTTATTGTATTGTGTGAACACTTATTTCTAGCTTTCGTTAGCTGGTCGGGAAAGCTGAATAGACATTAATTGAACTACAATACCATTAATATTGTTTGTAATTGTTAATTATATAGGTTTAACTCATAATTGAGTATTTTATGTTAATTAAAATTAATGCATTCTTTTTACATGATTTACATAATTTAAGCCCTTTACTAATTTACTTCATCTACATCATTCACTCATCATTTACTCATCATTCACTTCATCTACATCACTTCCCCCTTACTAACCATTTAGTGTATAATAAGTGGGAAAGAAGGTGGATGATATAATTTATCTTATAAAGATAAATTATAAATTTATAAATTTGTATTATAAACTATTCTTACTTATAAAGTATAATTAATAAATAAAAACTAAAGAAAGAATAATATATACTTACCTTAAAATATTTTGACTTAAAGCAAAAAGGGGTACCATTCCTTCATATTTCTACTTTGGTGATTTGGTGTTGGTGTGGCTGAATAACCTCTATTGCTATACTCTTCTTTCTATTAACATCCTGCTGGGACTGTCCTGTAAAGAAATAAAGAATTATTAATGAAACTATCACTTAATTAAATACAAACCACAATTATATTACATTCTTTTATCAATGTCACTAAGAATCTAAGTTTTTTTTAAACAACTACTTTGACTTTAAACTTCCTTAATAACCACTAACCCACTATCTTACTCTTCCCTTGTCTTATTTGCCTAAACCTAATTGCCCACATTGACTCATTAAATGACCTAAAGCATCCTAAATTTGCCTTTGCTTCGCTTTTAATAAATGATGTTCTGATTAAGCCTTGAACTCAGTGTGCTAAGCTAAGCTAAAGCTGCTATTAATTTGTGTTTAAAACAGAAAGGTAATTATCATTTTTACCTGTGCATTGCCCCTTTAATTTTTTTTGCTTTATTCCTGAATGCTAATCCCTTGCTTATCTTTTTCATGTACGCTTGAGCGCTGCTGGAATTTTTGTGTGAAGTTTTACCATTCGGAAGCATCCTATTTGCATGCAGTTTTTGTTCTTGATCATCTTAGCAATATAAGATAAAGACCACAACATATCTACTGAGAAAGGTTGGTAGCGAGAGTTTTAGTAACTTTAATCCTTATTGAAAGATTACATCTACGTTATTAACTATCTTGTTATGTCACACTTTTCTAACTCAACACACACAAACATTAAATTGGTAGCAGAGCGTAGTTACTAAGACTGCCTCTCTACCTTTTCCTTTCTTTTATTCTAGTTTCTTGGTTTTTCTATCTTTTCCGATTTTAACAGCTCACAATTCCAAGTGCTCAAGTGTAGTACATATTGTACTAGTTCGCTCTTTTCTTTTACACATTCTTTACACTACTTACGTGAAATAATGGCAATGAATATAGTAGATGCTCTACAGGAGAAGGGAAAAATTAATGGTATGGAGGAGGATGAAGTTGAAAGGTTGGACTTTGATGATGGACAAAATACAGGTGAAGGAATACAGATACCTCCTGAGTCTGACCGGATCAATACATATCTTCCACCACCCTCTTCAACTCTTAACCCTAACTTGGGAGGAATAACCCAAGAACAAATAAACCAACAAATAGCTCAACAGGCTTTGCTTATGGAACGAGTTGCACAATTACCGGCACCAACACAAACTTCTCAATGGAATTTTCCACCAACACCTGCCTTTCAACAAGGACAACAACCTCAACCTCCTATGGGTTTTCCACCGAATCAAAATCTTGCAAACGCCGTTCCACAGGAAATTTCAGATGTAGATTGGCTAAAAGCCATCTATCTACAAAATCAACAGATGATTATGGCACTTTCCAAGGTGGTATTGTTGCTGGAGAGATTTATTCCACATCAATCGACGAAAATGATACCAATTGGAAAATATTCTTTGGATAGCGGGGAACCTTTTCCCCAGTTTTTGCAACGCTTTGAAGAATATGCCAGTATCACATACCCACGATCAACAGCAGATGGTTGGAGGACACATCTGGGGTCATATTTGGAAGGAGATATGAAAAAAGTGTATGATGTGCTTATGAAAAATAATGCAGGATACACTGTCATCAGAGCACAACTTAACGAATGGTTTTCTGAGTATTTGCGAAAGAAAGTAAAAACACATCTAAACAACTTTAATAATGCTAAAATATTATCACATGAAACCCTACCCTTGTATGCTTTGCGGTTACAGGGTTTGGCTGAAATGGGATTTCCGGGGTCGGATGTAAAAAAACCTGAAAATGGTGCGCGAAAAATTAATCAATAGTACGCCATTAAAAGTGCAAGAAAATGTACAGGCATCCATTACAATATGTGAAATCGCTTTGGCGGGAGCTCCCTTGAGCTGGGATGCATTAGTAAAGATCATTACACAACACTATACAAGCTATATGAACAATGGACATATGTCATCATCAGCGATTCCACAAATACCAGCTCAAGAGGCAACTCCTGATACTTATTCACCTGAGGTGATTGATATCTCCAATGCACAACCCTATACAACCCTACAACAAAATTATCCGATACAAACCCAAGAATATTATAATCATCAAGCAAATCTAGTGCCTCAGGGTTATCCGATGTACTCATATCCTCAACAGCCAGTGCAATACTTTCCTTCTACACAAATTGAGCATTATAATATGCCACAACAATCTTATGAAATACCAACTTTCGCAAACGTGGTAGCTAAACCGCCAAATCCTCCCACATTTAATAATGGCTCTAGATCTGGTGTCCCTCCAAACTTTCCCCGTAATAATCGAACTTTTTATCCCTCTAGAAAGGGTCAAAATTCTCCTAAGCCAGGACGCCAGTCACAACAACAGCAACAACCTAATCGTCCTCAAGGCAATACTCAGCAGTAACAACAACAACAACAAAATCAACCTCAATGGAATAATCAACAACAACACAAACTCAGCAATCTCCAACACAACAACCATGGTGGGCCCGCGGAAATAAACGCTTTCTTGGTAAATACTGTAGACAGCAAGGCACCATGTAATAGATTGTCCGATCGAGGCCTTATTGCTCACCTTTTGTGGTAAAAGGGGAATATCATGGAAGAGCTGTTATGCAGAAGAACAAATCAAATGTATTCGATGTAAAGGAACACGGTCATTATTGTTCAGAAATTGGTCCTCAACGACTGAAAACAGAATGAGATCGTACTCAACTCTACGATGTCCTTATTGTCAAGGAGGTCACTTGGGCATGGATTGTCCTCAAAGATCCACTAAAAGTTCAAAAAACTAGCTCGCTCTGTGGGAAGTGATCCGCCCACAGAGGTAAACTTACCTGTCAAAGAAACTCCTAAGCCCCAAAGACAGAAAAAGCGTGTGAAGTCAACTGAAGGGTCGCAGTTGCCTCCACCGCAGACCTCGATATATGACGAAACGGAAGATTCCGATTCTGAAGTTATCTCGGAATTGTTACAGGTTAACGTTCCTAACCAGGACTTGGTTAATATTTTAGACCCTTTTAAACCCTCATCAGAAAACCTAATCACTGAGATTGATTCGCAAGTGGCGAAAAATACCACTTTAATCAACCATAATTCAACTCCTCTTAAGGATACTGTCAGTCCTGACCTTTCTTCATTATCTACTTTATTCCAACAGGAACCTACTACAACTACAACTACTCCCGTGCGGACCGGACGCACTATTCAACTTAGAAATTTGTCAACAACCTCGCCAGATACTCTTGTTATAGGAGTCATAATAGATAATTCCTCTCAAACTCAACTACTAGAGGCTCTCGTAGATACAGGGGCTTCAGTTAGCATTATAACACAAAGAACTTATAAATTATTAAGATCCTCAAGAATATGCTAACTGCAGCCTACTGAATACGTCAGTATTCGTGGCATCGGTGATGTCATTTTCGGAGTTTTGGGGGCTGTTACGCTATCATTGCAACTTTCTAACAATTACAAAACACAAACAATCTAGGGACTTTGTAATAGTTCCAGATGAGGTGGTTTCCTATGGAATTGTCATTGGATATGATCTTTTACGAATGGAAAATATTTTGCCAGACTTGGCCAACAAAGAATTAATAACTAGACATAATAATGTCCTAACGATTATAGCAAATGATATTAGAACGACAGAGGGACAGGAACATGCTGCTAAGTTGAATAAAGAGGTAACCATTCCACCAAATGGAGGAGTTACGGTATCTATAAATCAGAAAGAGTTATTTGGAAATCTTTCTGAGTCTACACTTTTATTGTTCACTCCTAACGAAAAGAATCACTTTGTGATGGACCACGCGGTCATACCGTACTCACTTGAAACTCCGGTGTTTCTGCCTTGCTATAACTCTTCTAATCACACAATCAAAATAAAAACTGGTTACCCAATAGGATCATTTTCTGTTCTTTCTATTCATCCTATCCATCCTACTAAACCAGTTCCTGTAAACATGGTCGAAATAACACAAAAACCTCAAAACACGTACCAGGAATGGACATCTGACAATCTCAGAAAGGCTTTTGAGCTTGATTCAACAGACCTAACTGAAGAACAAAAGGATCAATTAATACAACTCTTACTCAAATATCCAACTGCCTTAAGTCTCGGAGATGCAGATGTAGGGTGCACCTCTATCCTCAAACACTCAATCGAAACTTTTATAGACAATCCTATATGTGAACCCGTCAGAAGACTTCAAGGTCCTATCTTATATGAGGTGGAGGAAGTTTGCAGAAAACTTGAAGCCGAAGGTATCATCAGACAATCATTTTCTCCATACTCAGCACCGGTAGTACCCATCAGAAAACCCGATGGAACTATGCGATTATGCATAGACTACCGCAAACTAAATTCAGTCACAAAAGGAGACTCCTTTCCCATTCCTAATCTGATAGACACCTTATTTAGCCTTCAAGGTAAGAAATACTTCTCAACAATAGACCTTATAAAAGGATACTATCAGGTTGAAATGGCGGAAGACAGTATCGAGAAAACTGCATTCTCCACTCCGTTATCCCATTGGGAATTTCTTAGAATGCCGTTTGGCGTTAAAAACGGACCAGCCACGTTCCAGAGAGCCATGCACTTGATATTAAGTCACATCTCATGGAGAAAAGTCATGGTCTATCTGGACGATGTGCTCATCATTACTGACACCTTTGAAGAACATTTATCAACACTAGAAGAGGTTCTTATAGCGTTCCATGTCAATGGCTTCAAACTAAAACCCTCAAAAACTTACCTACTACGAAGAGAAGTCACTTTCCTGGGACACGAAATTTCAAGTGAAGGAATGAAACCTTTAAAAAAGAATCTCGAGGGAATTAAAGGATTCAAAGAACCAACAACAGTTCCACAACGGTTAGACAGTTATGGGATGGTTAACTTCTGACCGTAGGCAAATTCCGACTGTTCAGTGGACTTGCAAAACCCCGTTTGACGTCTATGTGAAAATGCAAAAACAATATACCTGGACTGACGCAATGCCAACAGGCAATTCAATAAACTTAAACAACTCTTAACTGAACCACCCTTACTAACCTACCCAGATCGCTCAGACAAGGCTCAACCACTCTTACTTTACACCGATGCATCAGGAATAGGTGCAGGAGCCTGTCTCAGTCAGGTCCAGAATGATGAAGAAAAACCTATAGCATTTATTTCAACAGTATTTTCTAAGGCTCAAAGGGGGTATAGCACTACTGAAAGGGAGGTAGCTGCCATACGTTGGGCCGTCAGGTCACTAAAACCGTTCCTATATAAAATTAAAGTCATTATCTATACAGATCATAAGCCTATCTTATTTTTACAAAATATGCCTTTGGTTAACCACAGAGTCGCCCGAACTCTTGAAGAACTCAACGATCTCGACTATGAGCTTCACTACTTACCAGGCAAACAGAATATTATAGCTGATATACTGTCTCGAAGGCATCACGAAATAAAATCGGAAACAATCGACAAAAGTTACATACCAGAAATCCCAGATGGATTTATAGAGTTTCCTATACCTGGAGGAGGGGATTCTCTTTTCCAATGTTTTTCACAATATTTATATAATCCCATGTCATCATATAGCACTGCGAGTCAAAATAGTGCAAGAATTGTTTGACCACCGACAAAATTATCATTTGCCAACAGGAAAAAGTGAAAAACAAACACTTCAACAACTAAAACTATCCAAATATCCTGGCCAATTGCCCTTTACACATAGTATTCAGGCTTTTGCAACTCTTTTCAAAGTAACTGTATTAGTGTATAGTGCTAAAGAGCACCCTCTGCAATTTGGTCTGTCATCTACTGAAAATAATGGAAAGATTTGTTATTTGTTTTGCAGAGGAGGAATACACTTCAATCTTCTCACTCCAATGAGTTTGGAAGGAGTGCCAGCTTCAGTTGCAACTGCTATAATTGCATATCCACAGCTACAGTCAATTAATCCTGAAACTCTCCCGATTATACACCATATTCTAGAACCAGAGATTGAGTTGGAGAACGATTCCTTGGAAGCCAATCTTCGGCTAATTAATGAACTGGTAAAATCTGGTGGGGAGGATGAGTATTTGGTTGAAATTAATAAAACCACTATCACATTGAATAATTTCTCTCTGGTGATAAATTCACAGGATTCTGTGGAAGTAATCATGGCACATATCACAGAATGTCAACAAATGGACCCTCTGTTAAAAAGACTCATGAAAGCCCTAAAGAACGGCCAACCTTTGAGAGGCCCTCTGAAATTGTTTAGTCGTTCTCGTAATTTCTTATTTGTACAGGATGATCATATCATCCACTGTAATCGTAATAACCATTATCATTATTTGGTATCTTTTCGCTTTGCCGTACAAGTGGCAGTGATCAATCACTTCGAATTTGTGCATATAGGGCAGCGCAAACTATATGCTCTCCTAGAAAACATTATATGGCATCCTAAACTACGAATCATTTGCCAAGATGTTACAAAATCATGCCATACATGCCAACTTGCCAAAATTTCTAACATATTTTGGGCACCACCCAGGATCAAGATCAACACTCATCATCCCTTTGAATTAACCGCAGTTGATCTTATGCAGTTACCAAAATCCACAAGAGGAAATAACTATGTATTGGTCTTCATTGACCATTACAGTAAATGGGTGGCTGCTGTGCCGATTAAAAAACTAAGCACACTGCAATTGTAACAGCAGCCTTAGAAAATATCATACCTTACTTACCGGTAATTCCATCAAGACTTATGTCTGATAATGCTAGGGAATTTAGGGGACCTCTGTTTGAAAATTTGCTCCTTTCCTTAGGCATCTATCATGTTTATACAACTCCGTACAACCCTTCATCTAATGGTATTGTGGAAAGGGTGAACCGCACTCTAATACAATATTTACGAGTGTCTCTAAAAGATCCTAGTCATTGGGATGCAATTCTCCCACAAGTTATTCTAAAATATAACCATCTAAAGCATTCAGAAACAGGTAAAACCCCTGCTGAAATACTTTTTCAAGAAGCCCATGGGGTTCATCCCAAACTACCTTGGACAAGGTTTACTCAGTATTGGGATGAAGGACACTCTAAGTACCAACCATATCCTCTTGGTCAATTAGTGGCTATAAAGATTCAGTTACCTGGTGACCTCACTTCAAATAAATTTAAGGAAAGGTACCAGGGACCATTGACCATCATTAAAGTAAATGTAAATGATGTAACATATGTAGTCGAGGCACCCGATACAAAACGACAATACAGAGTGCATCACCGACAACTAAAACGGTGGAACTCACCTCCAAATTATCTAGAAAGAACTCCAATCTTCATTGAACTTCTTACTCGACCTTTACTTCCTAATGAAGAACCAGTAGAGGAGATTAACGGCGAATCAACTGAAACAACTCTTGAAGAACAAACAGAATTAGAAATTCCAGATTTTGAATCTGATTCAGACGATGAGGAGTTTTTAGGATTCCCGGATGCTCCAGATCCTGACTTCTCTAATATAATATTCCATATCAATCAAAGTATCCTTTTAGCTAATTCAGTAAATCCACAATTGGACCAAAGCATAGTAAATTCAAATGTTCCATACAGTGAGGATACTTTGATAGAAAGTGAACAATTGAGTGATGTTTCATCATTTCATTTAAGAAACTTATTTATAACACCTGAACAGATCTCAGTTATACCCCTTTTAATAGAAAACTCGCCTGTTTTAGATATTTCATCTTCTGAACTGGTTGAGACTCCTTCATATATTTCCTATACTCCAATAACTATAACTCAAGATCAAGAAATGTTACAGGTACCTCAAAGGCAGGCTAGACGATTGTCCATGGATGACTTACTATCTCGCTCTAGTTTCATGGGTTCACCACAAGAACAGAATCCTTGGGACAATATCGCTCCTTTGGAGTCGTTAGAAAGAGCATCAACTCCTACTGTAACCATGGATATCCCAAAATTGGAACTTTCAACACTATCATCAGATACACCTACTCAATCGGAATTCCCATTGGCGGGACATACAGCATCAGTAATAAAGGAATTCTTGGAACTGGACAAATCTCCTACAAGAACACCACCCTCAACTCAAACAACTTTTAGTAAAAGAAAAACGGTGCGGTGGGCACCGGCAATTACAACTAAAGTGTATGAGGAGGAGAGACCAGGTGAGCAGGAAGCTGCATGCACAGAGTCCATAGCCTCTCGTACACGTCGTAAATCAACTGTTGAACAACACTTATTACAACCCTGGGTACAACCACATATCCTAGAAAGGAAGAAAAGAAGTACTACCCGAGAAGAACACCTAGAAGAAGGAACTGCGGATGGACAAGAACCTCCAGATAAGGAATGAGGATACATCTTAAACTCCGTAAGTATTTCGTAAGTATTTTAGGTTCATTCTTGTACTGATATTATTTTGATATAATTGAAATATATAACATAATTGCCAAATTAATTATTTTCCTACAGAAAGATTCTGCGGAGGCTTCATCGCCGTCTCTTTATGTGCATGGAAGTGCTGGAGGGATTGTGATGCTGGACTCCCAAGAAGATATTCAGAGGATCTGAAGACCGGAAAGGACCGACTACTCTGAAGAAGAAATTAAATATATATATTGTGATGGGTATATATATGTTGTAATGGTTTTAATATTTATATTATATATATATTGTGGTAAATTGGAACTATATGTATGATATTGCAACAGAAAATCTTTAAGGGGAGTCTGTACTTGGCCAACCCTAACTTTTTCAGAGTACAAATAAAAAATTTCACTTTTTTTTTTTATTACTCTAATTGTTAGAAAATTCCCTCCTCTACATCATGGTGTAATTTTTGTTTCGAAATTCCGAAAACTTTTCAAGTTACAGGATATTTTTTATAGGGTGTCAAACTGAAAAATTCCATTTCCAGTCGAAATTGCAATTCAACTTTATAGGACCTTTCCAGGTTTTGACATTTTATAATAAATTACACTTTTCCTTTTCGCAAACACAACCAAAGATCAGGCTCTTTCTCAATCATATACAATGTAGTCAGAGGTTCTGAGCCGGATCCGGAGCCGAGCCGGAACCGGAGCCGGAGCCGGAGCAATGCAACCAAATTATAATTTTTTTTTAAAGAAATTGTTTTTGCAGGTAAAAATACTTCTGCAAAGCCGGAGCTAAACTTTTCTGAAATGGAAACGGAGTCGGAGTTAGGAGCCGGAGCCGGCAGGAGCCGGAGGCCGGAGCCGGAAGCGAAGCGAGCCGGAGCCGAGCTTAGAAACAATATTTTATTAATTGCAGGTGAAAATAATTTGCCAAAAGTTGGGCTGAACAATTTTTGAAACGGAGCCGGAGTCGGGAGCCGGAGCCGGAGTCGGAGCCGGAGCCGGAGCCCAAGTATAATTTTTTTTTTTAAAAAATTGTTTTTGCAAGTAAACACTACTTCTGCAAAGTCTGGCAGCTGAAAACTATTCTTTAAATACAATCAGGCTGAAGCAGGAGCCGGGGGCTGAACCTGGAGCCATAGTCAGAGTCGGAGCCGAAGGTGGAGCCCAAAGTATAATTTTTTTTTATAAAGAAATTGTTTTTGCAGGTAAAAATACTTCGTCAAAGTAGGAGCTGAACTATTCTGAAATGTGAAACGAAGTTGGAGCTGAACTATTCTGAAATGTGAAACGAAGTCGGAGCCTTAGCCGGAGGCGGATCTGAAAACCAAATTTTTTTTCAAGATTTTTTTTGCAGATGAAAGTAATCTACAAAGTTGGGAGCTGAACAAATTTTGAAAAGGAGCCGGAGCCGGAGCCGGAGCCGGAGCCGGAGCCGGAGCCGGAGCCGGAGCCGGAGGTAAGGTAAATTTTTTTTAAAGAAATTGTTTTTGTAGATAAAAATACTTCTGCAAAGTCGGAGCTGAGCTATTCTGAAATGTGAAACGAAGTCGGAGCAAGAGCCGGAGCCGGAGCCGGAGCCGGAGCCGGAGTTGGAGCCCAAGCCGGAGGCGGATCTGAAAAACAATTTTTTTTGCAGATGAAAGTAATTCAACAAAGTTTGAAATGAACAATTTTGAAAAGGAGGCATGAGCCGGAGCCGGAGCCGGAGCCGGAGCCGGAGCCGGAGCGGAGCCGGAGCCGGAGCCGAGCTGGAGCCGGAGCCGGAGCCGGAGCCAGAGGTAAAGTATAAATTTTGTTAAAGAAATTGTTTCTGCAGGTTAAAATGCTTCTGTAAAGTCGGAGCTGAACTATTCTGAAATGGAAACGAAGTCGGAGCTGGAGTCGGAGCCGGAGCCGTAGCGGAGCTGAAGAACAATTTTTTTTGCAGTTGAAAGTAATTCTTTAAAGTTGGAGCTGAACAATTTTGAAAAGGAGCTGGAGCCGGACCCGGAATCGGAGCCGGAACCGGAGTCGGAGCC
The DNA here is from genome assembly GCA_015478945.1 of Trachelipus rathkii. NCBI lineage: Eukaryota > Metazoa > Arthropoda > Malacostraca > Isopoda > Trachelipodidae > Trachelipus > Trachelipus rathkii. The sequence goes on along the minus strand of JABUQX010090410.1, from coordinate 8,282 downwards.
GGAGCCGGAGCCGGAGACGGAGCCATAACCGGAGTTGGAGCCGGAGCCGGAGCCGGAGCATAATTTTTTTTAAGATAATTTTTTGGAAAGTAAAAATATTTCCGCAAAGTCGGAGCTCAACTATTTTGAAATAGATACGGAGTTGGTGCGGTGCGGTTTTGGTGCGGTGCCGTGCGGTGCGTGCGATGCGTGCGGTGCTTGCGGTGCGTGCGGTGCGAATAAAAAACTGTTACTGGGGCTGGGTTAGGCTTATTTAGGTGAGGTGAGTGTGCGTAATATCTTTTACTTTCTGGAAAAAAAGAAAAAAAAATCATTCAAAATCTTTATATGATTTTTTTTCTCAAATTCCCTTTTTATTTCAAATCAGCTGACAAAAAAATTCGCTAAAAAAAAACGAGCAAGTCTATTGCGTTAAAAATTTCCAGGACATTTATATACATATAGGAGAAGATTCGTACGAAGTTTTATTTAGATTGGAAAAACGTGGGTTGGTGTCAGACAAGATTGAAGTGATGACCTTGAAATTTTTTTTGAAATTTTTGAAATCAAAATTGAATATTTGAAGTTACCAATTTTTTTTTACTGAATTTCAAAGGCAAATGATTTATATCTTTTTGACCACACTTATTTCTTAGAACTTTCGTGAAAAATTATTAAAATATCTTAAAAAAATAAAGTTTTTTTATATGGTTTTCAGTTGATCCAGTAAAAAGATCGAAAAGGACCGACCACTCCACTAAAAAAAGAAATTACATATATATATTGTGATGGATATATATATA
>JABUQX010090409.1:0-27174 GCA_015478945.1 Trachelipus rathkii | reverse complement strand
ACCCACGTCAATCCCACCAACACCCCACTCAGCTCCGTCGCACCGCTCGCCCCCCAGGTGACGGCCAAACTGAGTTATTTCTAAAAGAGATTGTAATCAATATATATTTATAGATATTAGATAAGTGAATACATATAAAGCAACTTCAGGAAATATATATAATCATACTAGTAAAGTACATTAGAAAGCTTCTAGGTTAGTAGTATAATATACGAGTATAGGGCTTTAGCAATATGGACGATATATATATAGTCTGTGAGGTAAGCATATATTACTATATATATACTATATATATATATTAGGAAATATGAAATAAAGTAGTACTGGAAAGTAGTCTGAATGTATGATATAATCAGAGCAGATAGGATCATGCTCATGGAATAGATACTATATAAAGTTGTGAAAGTAGCTTGGAAAGTAGTAGAAAACATGAAGAGTAGCTCAGAACTATAAAGTAGTCGTAGTTGAATAGGGAGAAAAAATATATATATAAATGGCTACATGGAAAGTACATAGCTATAAGTAATAGTAAAAGGGGGTATATTGGTAGTAATAAAAACAAGTACTTATAACGGATCAAAGTATATATCAATATAGAAGCACTATCAGTAATAAACGATAATACTTAAGTAATGCATATGAAGTAGTCTGAATAAGTATATAGTACTTAGTGAAATGATAATATTTTTTTTTTACTACTCCATTTAATTTTGCTCTGAGTCTATTTTGTAAATGAGTAACCATATTTTCTCCCAAAAGAATCTATAAATGTTAGATGATGGCTTGGAACTATAATCTTGTTTGAAATTTTAATGTAAAATAAGTAAATATAAAATACTATATAATACTAATAAAATAAATTATATATTTTTTTAATACCTATATCGCTATACGCTTATCATTAGTTATTCACTAACTCTATTATTAACATGTAGTATCACCATAGCTATATTCTTAATATAGTCATAGTAGTAGTATGATAGATAATAATTATATATATATAGAGATAAATCTAAACAAGAGTAAGTTATATATAAATATTATTTAGCTTAAGTTATTTAAACTACTCATGTGATCTTGACTATTAATATTATAATATATATATAATGTGATATAATATAATCAAATATTACATAATTATATAATATATATATATATATAATATATATATATGCATATATATATATATATGCTATATATATATATATTATAATATATATATCTTATAATTATAATATATATATATTAATATAATAGATATTATTATTATAATGTACCAACTTCTTTGATCTTTCCGTGTTTTTCCTGCTGCTGTTCGCTGCATATTTATATAATAATTACCATTCAACCGGATATTATATTAGAAAATAATAGTTATATAATAATAATAACATTTTATATTAAAAATTCACCATAATTGTATTGAATCCAATATAATTTGTTTGCAATATTCTACCAAAACAATTATTTGTTATTTAAGGCTTTCATTTATTCAAAGAGAACAAACTTGTTTGTCTACTAATGACTTAGAACTCCATTCGAAGTCTCATAAACTGGTACACTTCTAAAGTCAACACCGTACTCTAAGCACCTCTGAAATTTCAGAGGTAATGAATTTCAATTCTTTGTATCTTTAATAAATTAGTAACTGTTTGTCCAACAGAAAACATATTAAATATAATTTAGCTAAATAAGCATTATCCAATTAGTGTGTTTTATAATATTTAATTATTAAGTTTTGGTGAGTGAGACTCCTATATTGTCGTATTTCATACTTTCACATTTGGGTTGAGCTTCATCCTCTGATATGTATCTATCACCAATTATACGTGTAAATATTTTTTTAAGTTGACCTAGATTAGTTTCCATACTATTACCTAATATGTAAGGTATTGTACACAGGCATTGTGATAGAATATATATAGATATATACTAGTGAAGCGAATGTTTTAATATTATATTAGATTTATGTGAACTTTAAATTAATTAATTGCCCTGTTATGTTAAGTTCTTAGTGTTTCGTCTCATTTCTAAAATTTAAACGGTAATATTAAATTATAATTGTGTATCATTTAAAGAATACTAACATATTTACTCTCACTGAGATATACTCTTTATTAATATATATTCTAAGATCCATGTCGAGGAAGAACACTATAATATAATATAAGTTATAAATAAAAGGGTGTATATATATGTAATTATATTAATAATATTAATACTACTATAAGTATATATCAATATTATAATAAATCAATATTGCTATCTTATAAGTATTTACCGTAAATACTTCACTAATCCGTATATAACAAACCTAAATTTGTAATTGTAGGCAAGACGGTAAAGAAATAGTAAAATTATATATTACATAATACATAGTATGATATATTAACATAACATACATATTAATATATATATTAATATATTATATATATAGATACTATAGTATTATATATATATAGCAGCGGGTAAAAAAAAACAAATCTTTAACTTTTGTTTTTCTCCTGATACACTTGACATTTAGAAATGCTATATGGTATACATGTTATAGAGGTTTGTATTAGTGAAGGTATGGAATATATTAAAAAAATTTTTTTTTTTTTTTCTTAAAATCCAAAAAACAAGATTTTTTACCGTTTTGAGTTGTAAAATGAGGTTAAAAAAACAAAACATTGGGTAAAAAAATAATATTACTTCTAAGCTACTTTCAATGTTCAATGCTTCTAGCCGTTTTACTGAGTGCTCATGAACTTTTCCTGAGTGTTTTTCACCAATACCCCTTTGTCTCATAGTTCCTTCTACCCCGTACTATTCATGAGCATTTTTCTCCCGTAACCCAGCTTTTTCTAGCCTCTCATATTTCGCTGAACTTTGCAAAGCTCTTTCAACAATATTATTGACTTTCATGAGCATTCTTATGCTCTGATGTCATCATTCAGCTACTTTCCAGAGCTACTTTTCCATATTTCCAGCTACTTTCCAAACTACTTTCCATATTTCCAGCTACTTTCCAAACTACTTTCAATGCTTCTAGCTGTTTTCCTGAGTGCTTATGTACTTTCCTAATCATTTTTCACCCTACCCCCCTGTTCTAGCTATTCTATGTACTTTTATGTGTTTTTCTCCGTACCCCTTTGTTCTAGCCCTCATCATCATTTCAGCTACTTTCCAAGCCACTTTCCAACTTTTATGTACTTTCATTTTATGCTCTTACGTCATCACTCAGCTACTTTCCAGACTACTTTCATATTTTCAGTTATTTCCAAAGCTACTTTCCAATTTCCAGCTCACTTTCCAAAACTTACTTTCAATGCTTCTAGCGTTTTCTGAGTGTCTCATCTTTACTTTCCTGAGTGGCTCATGACTTCCTGAGGTTTTCACCTACCCCCTTGTTCTATCCTTCTATAACTATCAACCCTACCCCTTTGTTTCTAGCACTCGTCATAACGTCGCTACTTTCAAGCTACTTTCAGTACTTTCCAGGCTACTTCAACTTCATGAACTTTCCGACCTTTCATATGCATATAACGTCAGCACTCAAAGCTACTTTCCAGAGGCTGTTTACAGAGCTACTTTCCCATAGTTAATAATATACACATCCAGCGTTAAAAAAAGTGTTTTTTTAACCCTTATGAAAATTTGATGGGGTAAAAAAATTTTTTTTTCTTATGAGAAGCAATTAAAGTAATTTTAAAAAAAAAAATTAATTAGTTTGCCCAAGTTCCTCCTTCATATGTAGATAACTTACCCAAAAATATTTTTGTAAAATGTAATAACAGTTTTTTGACAATTCGAAGATGTAAAAACTGTAAAAAAGTTTTGCAGCATTCATTTAACTGGGGTTCGACATTTGTTATCGCTGAATTACTGTCAATTTAGAGCAGCCCATTTTCGTTTGGCATTTTTATAGATAATAAAAAGGGCTACCAGAATAGCCCATAAAATTAAAAAAAATATTTTCAGGAAAGGGGGGAGGGATTTCGTAAAATATTGCAACACTCGAATTTTTTTTATACCCATCTTATATATATAGTATACATATATATATATTATATATATATATATATATATATATATATATATATATATATATATATAGTATATATAGTCAGATAGGGTAAAAAAAAAAAAAAAATCTTTAACTTTTTTTCTCCTCATAAACTGAATATAAACATGCCATGTTAACATGTTATTGAGGTTGATGTTAATGAAGGTATGGAATAGGTATTTAAAAAAAAAAAAAAAAAAAATCTATAAAATTCAAAAACACAAGATTTTATTATACCCCATTTTAAGTTGTAAAATTGGGTAAAAAAAAGCAAAACATGGAGGTAAAAAAATATTACTTTCTAAGTTACTTTCAGCTACTTTCAATGCTTCTAATTTTCCTGAGGGCTCATGTACTTTCCTGAGTGTTTTCACCCTCTGCTAGCCTTATATGCTATGCTACTTCGAATGAAGCATTTTTCTGCCCTACCCCTTTGTTCTAGCTCTTCATCCCAGCTACTTTCCAACTTTTATGTACTCTCATGAGCATTCTATGCTCTAACGTCATCACTCAGCTACTTTCCATGTTTCCAGCTACTTTAATGCTTCTACGTTTCCGAGTGCTCAATGTACTTCTGAGCATTTTACCCTACCCCCTTGTTCTAGCCTTCTAGTAACTTTCATGTGGTTTTTCTTCCCTACCCCTTTGTTCTAGCAACCTCATCATCATTCAGCTACTCCAGCCACTTTCCAAACTTTTATGTTACTTTCATGCACAGCATAAATATATGCACTATGCACATCAACTAAGCTACTTCCATTTTCAGAACTCTACTTTCATATTTATAGCTCACTTTCCAACTACCTTTCAATGATTCTACATGTTTTCCTAAGTGCTCATGTACTATTCCTGAGCGTTTTACCAAAAAACCCGTACCCCCCGTTGTTATAAGCTATAGTAGATGTACTTCTCAGAGACACCCTACACATAGAATTGTAACTAGAACTCAATAAAAATCGAACCATCACTCAGCCTACACTTTCACCTCTACTTTAAACCAGCTACAACATTCCCAACTTCAAACTTCCATGCGCAATATCAATACGCAACAATATACGTATCATCAAAACTCAAGCTAACACTTCACAGAGTACCATTTAGCATAGTTAATAAAAATAATTAAAAAAATCACAAGTAAACGATTAAAAAAAAAACTCTTTTGTTGACCCATTTATAAAGCAAAAATTTGAGATTTTTGCTTGCTAAAATAAATTTTTTTTATTATGTTATGACAGGCGAACTAATCATAAATTTCACAAAAAATTCAATATAGTCTTGCCCAAGTTCCACTCAATCAATAATTAAACGTCACAACTAACAACAAAAAAATTTTTTATTCACAAACGCTCAATAAAATTTGAAATGTATCAAAAGTTATGTAAAACTGTAAAAAAAGTTTTGCAGCCATTTTTTAACTGGGTTCAAACATTTGCGATCCTAAAATTAATTTATATTTTCAGAGCAGCCATTTTCTAATTATATACAAAAAGGTAATAGAAATGAAGACGGTACCAGAAGAGCCCATAAATCTCAAAAAAAATTTCAGGAAAGGGGCAGGGTTTTTTTTTTTTTTTTAACCCCCACCAAACCCTCATTAACTTTTTTTTACCCCCACTTGACTATATATTTTAAGGTGCTTACCACACAGTGTGCAGCGGTGTTGTTGACAAACTATTGACAAACATTTTTGTGATACTTTATCAATTACTAAATAAATAAATTGTAGTTTATAAGTGCTTCCACTTAGTGGTGGCCTATTGCCAAAAACATATTATAAATATAAATTATCGTCTATATACTGTATATATTTCTTATTTAAACATGCTCCATTCAGTGATGTGTATGCCATACGCTGAAATGCCATGTACTAATAATACCATGTAAAGAAAAACTGTTATACTTAAGTTATTGACACTATATTGCCTTTGCAATCAAAGTTACATGTAACATTATTCACTTAACCTAACTTGTTCTGGTATGTGGGTTTATTCCTCCAAAATTTGAGGTATAGAGCTATTTGGGGTGCAACTTCGGCGTTTTAGGTATTGGGTGATTGTTAATAGGGAATATTTTTTTTATTAATTTCTATGTGGATTATACAATAATAAATGTTGGAATGGTTAAGAAAAGGTTTCTATGAATAAAAGAAGCATATAACAATAATTTTTTTTTTGTACATTTCAATTTATTGCATTATACACAAAAAGGTCTTGTTATTATATAATTGTTTAAAAAGTGTGTCTTCTTTTGTTAAATATATAAGCTCACTTAAAGCTTCTCTTATTAGCATTTTGTTTGGTTTTTCTTCATGTATGGTTCTTGTTCTTTAAATGTTCCTATTGTGAACGATTAAATAAATTAAAGAGCTACAAAAAGAACTGGAATCAATGCTACACTATTTATCAGCAGATTAGTGCATGGTTTTTAACTTAGGAAATTTCGTTTACGTTATCATGTTTAAAACAGCTGATTATATACAATACGAAAATTACTCCATGCCATTAAATTCATTTATTATTCTTGCATGTGTGTGCCTTTTTGCATAGATGCCACCTCCTGTTTCCTTCAAAATCTCTAATCTTTAAGTTAATGAGATATCGTGTCCAATTGATTAACAAGCGTGGTGCATCAGAATTGAGGAGAGTTTCTCCTGTTATCGCAACTGGACGTCGGCTTGGAAGTGGGCGCCTTCAGTCTTATCTTCGTGATCTATCCGGGAGAGTGATGTGCTATTCCTTTTTGATATATTCTTAAAACAAAACAATTTACTAGTTACTTTTCTAGGTCTGGAGCCAAACTCAAGAATAAGATTTATTATTATATTGTCTCTTGTAAACAATAAAATTTTACATTTATGGTAAGCAGAGCGTAGTTGGTTTTAAGACTACCTTTGGCTCTGCATCACGCTACTTTTTCCTGTCTTTCTATCTATAGTCAAATTGTGTTCACCATTTCATCTGCGATTTTTAGCCGCGAATTTAATCAGGAAAATCGGTCAATCTATTTTGTTTCTATCTTTTCTCCTTCATCCATATTATCCAAACTATTACCTAAACAAAATAAAGTTATCCACATATTAAATTTTTATTACATATTATATATATTGTCGGAGGCCTAGCCTTCTGTATCAATAGGAGTGAGCGCGGAAATAAAAATGAAAGATAATGATATAGCTATATCCAAATCAGATTCATCGACGATGCTAGCTGGAGAGACACACACCAAACACATCTGAACCTATTATACTTAATGTCCCCAACTGTTCTAGCTGGTCTTCAGGGTGTTGAACTTTGCTTCAGCACACTCGATAGGCTCAATGCCTTCCATGATTATGATGTCGCCTTCTATATTTGTAAATGTGCCGCAGGTGAGCTTGCCAACAGCGGTTCAAGTATCGAACCCTATGATGAATACAATACAGCCAGGAATAAGTGTTTCACATGTGCCAATTACTACTGCTGAGTTTATGCATCAGCGTCAAGTCCCAATATTACTACCATCAAACTTCCAATATCCTTATGTGCAGCAAGCATATCAACCTACTCAAATGGGCGTACTACAACAAAATCAAACCCAGGAGAATACTTCTCTTAAAAGATTTACTTAAACAGAATCAACAAACATTGAGTTTATTAACGCAAATGATGCAGACGATATGAATCTTCAAAAACCTTGGAAGATGATTCCCAGGGGGAAAATACTTGTCTTGGAAACGGAGCCGTTTCACAGTGCTTACAGTTGAAAGGTGTTTTGACTTTTTACTATTTTGTGAGAAAAGAGTATATATAGAACTTTATGGTAGATTATAAAAAGCTCCTAACCCCTTCTGGTATTGCGAAGGCTTATTTTAGTGACTTTAAGCCAGTAACAAGTGGTTTGAGAGATTTAAAAAAGGGCGTGGCATTCGTAGTGTGTTTAAACATGGGAAGCTGCCAGCGCAGAGGAGATAGAAACTAGAAAGTTTTTTTTAGGAAGACTATATCGTATATAATAAATATATAGTATATATATATAATATATATATATTATATAATATTATATATAATTATATATATTATAATATTTATATATATATTATATATATATATATATATATATATTATATATATATATATTATATATATATATATATATATATATACTTATTATCTATATATATATATAATATTATTATATAATATTATATTATATAATATATATATATATATATATATATAGATATATATATATTATATATAAATATATATATTATTAAATATAATATATTATACTAATATATTATATTATATTATATTTAATATAATATATATATTATTATATATATTTATATATATATATATATAATCCTATACTAATTATATAGTCACTATATATAGTACTCACTAACTATAATATTAGTTGAGAGACATGTACATATCGCATCTCGAACTATATATATACATTCTAGTTAATTTTATAAAACATTAAAAACAATAATGTCGCATAAGCGGTCACCCAAAATGTGTAATAGATGATACGCATGATACTTCTAGACAGACCCGATAATTATATATTACTAATATGTACACTCTCTCTGCGAACTCCTGAAGAAACCGCAAAGTCTATTTATGAAAATAAAGCATAATTTATACCAGGTACACACGAAAATAAGCAAACGAAGCTTGAAGCAACAAGAAAGTCTGGAAACGCAGGAAGCTTGGGAATATAAACCGCAAGAAGAGAGAGAGTCCTGAAATAGGCATATGGAATATTATAAGAAATGGACACCAGAGAAAAAGCGAGAGTCCGTAAATACGGACCTACAAAATGAGACAATTTCTGATCCTGAAGGTAAATAGCAATCAAAAGGCTGTACTGTTGAATAGTCACTTACAAAAGATAGCAAGACCCAGAAAATATGCAAATGCCAGCGAATCCAGGTGAAAGATCCCGATCCCAGAAAACTTACTCAGTGCACCCTGTGAAAAGCCACTCCGGGCGGATGAAATAAAGAGCACCGTCTCATAAGCACTCCAGATGAAAAATAAGCCCAACGAGAGAAAAAGATACATGTTGCGAAAAAGTGAATGGTTCATTATCGAAATGAGATAAATACTTAGACTTTGCTCAGACTAGCCAATGAAGCCATGGACCCAAATTGGAATAAGGATCCAATGACAACTGGACGAATGTATGGCATTTACCGTAGGGGAGTGTCATATACTGCAATTCCTCTCAGAGGGTGCAAGTACAGGGTCTCTGGGTGCACACGGTCTGCAAATGAATATCCCGATGGTGAAACAAAAAGAATGACGCCAGAAGTATAAGCCCGACACATTAACATCCGAACATCATAGATGAAGCGAGAAGAAGGTATAATCCACAGTCATATACTATAACTTGTATTACAGTTCTCTCAAGGAAGATATGTGCATCGCATCTGCTCAGCCAAAGGAACAGCAAATGGTGCTGCGCCAAGTTATATAAAATGTAACCTCCACAATGAATGGAAATTCATGCCACCTTCACATCAAGCCCGCAGAGCTAATGAAACAATATCAACTGACAATATATAATGAACTCAGTAGGCCGCAGTTTCTTTCGGAACCCCATGAAACAACCATTACATATAGAAAACTACCTCTGGAATAACGTACTCCAGTAGAAAGAAGGAGCTGTGTTGTTATAGACCTGGTACAGTTAACAACTATCACGAGTAATACTCAAAACAATTCTTCAAGTTAAGAAGTCTACAGCATGTTCACTACAAGATCTGTTGCTTGTGGTGTTTTGCTTTGGATTTCGCCCTCCATCACATTTTTCCACTCTTTCTCTCTCTCTTTACATAAGTATATCATAAGAAAATTATTGGGGAGAGAATAAGGAATCTTCGTCAATAATGCCGGTAAACAAACCAACGGAAAGAAAGGAAAAAGCGAACAAATAGTGCGGCAAGCCAACAGCACGGCATAAAAACCTCAAGAGTGCAGATAATAGAAGCGGAAAATAATAATGCGCGATATGTGGCGGCAAATAAGTCATTTTAGCAGGGAATGCGAAGCAAGCGAAATGTGATGACTAGATACATGAATCAGATATACTAAAAATAATATATAATTATTCATAAATTTTTCATAAATAGCAATTAAAGGCTCCACAATAAAAAAATACAATAATTTAAGACATCTTTACATTCATCTCACCAATATCACCAATCATGACATACCAACAAAGTGACCTTACTATAAATCGTAGGTTCAGAACACATAGAAGATATGCACTGTAGAATTAGTGTTATTATTCTTATATCTGTTTCAAAATGATAAATTCACTGCAACTACTTAACAAATCTGATCATCAAATATTGCCCTATAGTTATAAATCATTAAATTCATATTCTCTTTCGCATTCTACAAACACAGTTAAACAGAAGATATAAAGCAGTTGACTTCCGTGGTTATTCAAAACAATATGAAAAAATTATTCTGCACGTTACTATAGCTAAGCCAACAGCTAAACTATTAAAAAGCTATCATTTACCTACATATACAAACACTCTATCAAATTTGTAAATAACACAGCAACAATAGTAGATAATAGTATCAAATGGAATTATGTAGTTATATGCAAAAATATCCAAATCATTAAATCGATAAAATAGATAAATAATATTCAAAAAGAATAAAGCAAAGGTAACATGGCTCCCCTCTGAACAGTATTATATGGCTTATATTAGCATTATCATGATTTATAGTAAAAATTATAAAAGATTTGAATTCAGAATGAAATAAAAATAATTGATTGATAAAATAATAATGTACTTAAAGTATAATAATAATATTATTAATTTAAACTATAATATTATATGATTGTCGCAATTCTTGGAAAATTGATTCAAAAACAGAATTATTAAATTAAATTTAATGTAAACTTCAAATTTCAAAAATAGTATAATACTTACAAATTAAATCAAAGAAGTGTATAAAATATGAACGAAGATTATTGATATTATGTCTTATATAAACACCCTAACACGGATGCAAATTAAAAATAGACAGATAGTATACTTTCTATAAATTAGACAATATAGAAAGATCTAGCTCGTAGCTGGTCAGTAAGAAAAAACGCTCAGAAGGTTCAGATGTGTTCATGTCAGGGGTGGATTATAGTGCAAGAATGCCGCAACTAGTCATGAAGAAGAGGGCAAGATAAGGCGACAACTATGGAACAGTGGTGCCTTCCCCGACATTGAACCACTCGAAATGTACTTCCAGATGAGTAAAGACCTATATATCCTATTAAATATGGAGCTTACACTTAGACCGGGCAGAAAATAATCCTAATTCAACCGATGGGGTCGGGCAAGAGGAGACAAACCGCTTACAGTTTGAAGGCAAGCGTAACGTTCTACAGCGAATCGTAAAGAGGGAGTGTAGTAGTTACCCAAGAGTATCATGGAGAATACAAACTCAATCTAGAATTATACTCAAATAAGAAGACTGACGACGAGAGAGACTAACACAAATCTAATATACTCGATTCCCCACAGGTTAAAGACATTAGATACCAGTCTTTAAACTGCAGAAGCGGATCACAAAACGCATGGGTCTGACTTTTGAGATCATTCAAAGACGACTGACACCATGTCTCTCGGTGATTAGACGAGCACACACCATCGTTTCTTCCGCTTTGAAGATTTGCATATTTCAGGTAATAGTGACAGATAAAAACCAACTCTACTGGTTAGTAAAGGTTATAAACTAATACTATGGACACAACGACACGCCCGGAGTATAAGAAACCCCTCATACAGAGCATCAAAAAGAAGCAGTTATACCTTCAAACTCCGATGTTTTCAGGTGGTACATGCAGATAAAAACGATGTTTAACAGAAAGAACATTTACCTCCAGAGAAATACCAAACTTATTCACCTAATGACTCGCTAATCTACACATAACCAACTAAGAGCTCTCCTGATCCACCGTACGTTCCATACGTACACCAGCCAAGTGACGCTAGCTAAATTTAAAAAGAACAGAGAAGATAAGAAAGGAGCAGATTCTACAATCAGGCATAAATTGAACCAGCTCGTCAGATCAACTATCTCGAACAGTTGTACCAACAATCGGAGCGTAACGGCTTGACAGGTAGCGGCTCTATGTTAACCAGAGAATACGGTATCATACAGCGTTCGTAGTCACCATACATCTCAGTTGCATAGTCAAATCGCTCTACAGGCTATAATAAAATCGGAAACTCCTCAGTTGGAACAAAAGTACCATCGAAACTCGAGTACAAACAAGCAAGACGACTATACCGCTCGCTCATTCTCAGCACAGTAACTACACAGCTACTTCAATGACAAATCATCAAGTTGGAGCGTAACAACTGAACAACAGCGACAGGAGGCAGGACCAATATCAGGTTGGAAACTCAAGACAGGAAATCGGTTGCGAAAACTATAGCTATGATCAGTTAACACCCAGAGCGATCACTACGATTTTCAGAATATATCATTTGGAAATCAAGATTAGAAATAAAAAATCAATGAAATATAATAAAAAATATATAGCATGACACCAAACCACACCATAGAAGACATAAATAATAATATGATTCGCGTCAAAAATGCAGATCTAAACATGTAATACAGCTACTAGTAAACTAAAAAAACCGACCAAATATTTGACGCTTTGTCTAATATTATAACTATAGAAAATACATATGACTATTGGGAATTAAAAACGATCAGGAAGACGTGTGATATCATTAAAGAATAGTCTAGACACCGTCGAAATGAAGCTTCACACTATCGAATGAGCAGCACATTCAGAGTTTAACATTAAGAATTGAGAAAAAGAAGAAACAGTAAGAGCACATAAGACTTGTAGAAGACTGTCCAGATCAACTTACCAACATAGCTCAGAACAAATATCAAGTAGCCCTCGGCATTGGTAAAGATTTATTTAACTAGAAACGAAATACAACCATTTAGGACATGTGGAGCTTCAAAAAATAATGAATATAATATTAAGATTTCTGTTAGTGAAAGTGAGATATATATAATAGGTTAATATAATAAATAAACCTAAATAACTACTATAAAATATTACACTATACACTATATTAATATAAAGAAGATAATTAGGATAAAAGGGTAATTTAGTATAAGCAAATGATATAAGTAAGGTATAGAATATATAATATCATAGATAATAATATAGATATATAAAATATAATAAATATTTAAAACAATTAAAACTGACAAGATTGCAACCTATGCAAAATAAATAAAACCAATCGTTATATAATTACGAATAAATGAATTATGAAAGATAAATAGGGATAGTATAAAATACATAACTAAGTAAGTAGGCTTCATCACAATAATAAGGTAATCTAATAAATACCATGATTAATAGATGTATAAATATATACATATATAGAAAATAAATATATTAATAGAATATAATATAAGGAGAAGAAGTACTAAGTATAGTTAGTAGTCATACTATATGCGAATAACCACATCAACGCAACAACACTGCAAGTTAGAGTAAATAAACAGTCGAATGGTCACCAACATGCAGAGCAAATTCTAACGATATTAACATTTAAACTTACAACAGTAATGAGAACATAAAAATAAGACCCGCCAAATTATAGGACTATCAGCGAAGCTGAAGAAGTTGCAAATTAACTCATGCATACCAATAGGCCAGATCTCAAAGATGTACCTATCACACATCGCGTTGATTAAATGTTGCATCGAAGAAGTTACACAATCCCAAACTCCTTGGGCAGGGAATCACAATTCCTCAAACGAAATGTGACAACCAATAATATATGAAGTAGTCATAGCTTTACTAAATATATCAAAATAAGATAGAGCATGCTTTTTGTTCTTAGAGTTTTCTTATTATGTCCACTGGTCACCTGTCCATGCTCTAACTTAGGAAAAATTGTATTGTTCTTCTGCTTTATCAATTAGATGTAAAAGAATAGAGGAAATATATTGCACGGAATTAAGAAGATAAAAAAGATTGAGACTTGGTGACATCGTAATGATCGAGAATCATAGCGGATGACTATTGAGAATACTGACATTATTTGCAGAACTTAGCGAAGTGATATGTTAATGAAGGGAATTTATGGAGACTCCTTTCGAGGAATTAGAAAAATAGTGGTACGATATTTAAACATTTATTGGAAAATGTATACCAATACGCATAGAGAGAAGAGCCACTAAGCGAGTTGGCATCGAAGTGCTTAAGCGGAAAGGTGAAGCGAGTTTATAAATGTGGTGACAAGCGAATACTTCAATCTGTGATATAGAAATGAGCTGCACTGTTAAAGATATAACAACAAAGATAATAGAGAATTTAGAGTGTGGTAAAATTATCTTAGAAGATACCACACTGATAATGCATAATTAAGAATACTAGAGCGACGGGGAACAACGATTATTGTAATAAATAACCTCCTAGCACACACACACACACAAGGTCCAAGGAAGAAGATCGAAGAATTAGATCAGCAAGGAGACTATGATGAAAGACATTGTATGAGAGACTGAAAATGCACAAACAGTAAAGAAAAAGCGATATAGTATAATGGAGGAGTATATTCTAATTTCCTGGCAAGTTAGTGACAATACTAGGCCGAAAGAAAGAACTAATTCATACGGCACAGTGTCGAGATATGACCTACAGTGGAAAAATGAGAGAAGAATAAGAAAATTTTGCATGACAAATAGGTTGGCATTAGAAAAAGATGTGGAGAAGAAAATGAAAATATCGTAAGGAGTAAAAAAGACGTTTTTGACCATGAAGCGAGATAAGGAGTGGGATGTCAACCGGAACAGAAGCCGAACGAGCAAACGCAAGAGGATAAAGCAGCAGAATATGGCACTACTACTAAAGTAGATTAGAACATAATTAATAACAAGAAGAATACCGATGGGAAGTATGAAGTGGGGATGGGAATGGTTAGCACTCGTTACGGAGAATCTAGGACGTGGTATGAACCACACATTGTAGCAACCATACAAAGTATAAATAGCTCACCTTAATATGAATGTGATATCTGGGCCAAAATTGCAAGTATAAGGAAAGACATATGCATATAGAAAATGTGGAGAAATAAATTTAGAGGCAACATTTTACCAAACTGAAGGACATGCTTAGTACAAACTGCACTTGGGATGCACAGCAAGCAGTACTCTGAGCACGCAGAAAACTGTTTTTAGTATCATGCACCTGACTCCAATGGAACATGAAATTAAAGCACAATACAATAAATATTAAGAGAATTATTCATAACTTTGTTTATAGATTTAAAGTAAACCCATTATTAGAATACATAAGAAGGTGCGAAGAGAAATCTAGTTGAGGCTGGGAATAGAGAGATTAAAGAGAGAAATTAATGAAAAGCGTTAATAGATGATTTTAAAAAATAAATTCATAGGGTAAGTAATATATATATATAATTATTAGAATAAATTTATAAGAAAAATAGAAATAAACTTAGACATAATTTAAGAGAGCTACAAATAGAGAGCCAGAAAATCATTTAGCAAGAATAATAATAAGAACATGATACCAAGTTTTAGATTATACGTACCAAATTTGTTTTTTTTTTAAAAGTAAAATGGCAAAAAAAATTCCTCCATTTGGAAAATTGATGAAAAATTATTCACAGTTTACTGAAGGGAAAGATTATGATTAATCAAGTTTTGAGCACTAACATACGTCTTGTAACTGCATGTCACACAAATGAGGCACCCTACTCAAAAACGGAAGTCTTGAATTATGAGAAACGGCAAACAGCCCGCAGCCAGATCAAACACACCTGCGTGGACAGCTGGCGTAATAAGACTATATTATCGTTTAATGTAGTCAGTTTATTGATCCAAGTTAGGCTGCAAAGGCCATGATGGACACCTTGGTAATTGACCGGTAGAAATACTGAAAAAAGAGGCAGGATAAAGTAAGCGGGCTGCAAAATTCGAATGAATTTGATATTGTTAAAGCGATTCAGAGTACTAACAAATAATATGGAATAAACGGGAGGAGGCTCGCACACGACAAGAGGAAGGCTCCCAGACTACAGAGCAAAACGCATAATGTATTCGTGCAGAGGGAGCCCGCTATCTCTATTAAGAAAGCCGTAGTGAAAGGAACGATTGGAGGGAAATGGGAGGCACTACGAGAATAAGCCAGTTAAGCAGATAAATCTTGGTGTTCAAACGCTTCTGGAGAAGTTAAATACAAACGGTCAGGCAATATTGAGAAAACACATACATTGCAAAGAGAGTAACAATGCGAGGACTCTTGTACCTGCCACTCCCAGCGACAGTAGGTTCAAGAAAGTAAAGATGAATTAGTAGACATTAATTAATACCAATTCCTATGTAGAATTTAGTGAAATACATTACTGACTGCATGACCGAGGAGATTGATATTAGATATTTAGACTTTAGCAAAGCTTTTGATATAGACTCCAAAATATATAAGGCTGATGAAAGAAGTATTTGCAATTGGCTATGTAGGCAGGTAGGAGGATACAAATGATTGGATCTAAAGAAGTGATTGATGGAAATAGAAAACATTGCTACAACTAAATAGCAAAATAATTGAGAATATCCATTCAATGGGTAAATAAGTGAGAGTAGGCAGAATGTCCCACAGAGGTTCAGTGACTAGGTATAGAGCTACGATTGTTCCTCAAATAAAATATAATAATGAGACTAGCACCTACTATTTAATAGAAATCGTATATTATCACTCACCTAATAGATAGCTATATAAAAAAATATCCTCCACATACAAAATATCACCAGACTATACTCAAGATAGGAATACGATATAGTATGCCACCTACCACAGACGCAGCAGGGAGAACTTAGTAGCATAGCTCAACAATATATATGAAGCAATTAGTAGTACTAATAAATATATAGATTAAGGATGATTAATACGCCAGCAGGACTTACATAGCAACCCGATGTTCAAAGCTCTCTGCCTAATAGATACAAAGTGCCACCACAAGTAATCAGGAATAGTAGAAGGACGAATATAAAGATTCAAACATGATTACTGATAAACTCTTGCGAGGGACAGCGATAAAATTTATAGCAGAAAATGAGATTGTATGATAAAGAAAATGTAAGGTTCATATCAATCAGTTTACTACAAATCAATGAAGTTTTACAACTACGATAGGAAATGGGATGGCATTCGAGTATAGTTGGATCCAGAAAGAAGTTTTTAGGTCGGACTGATAGCAAGTAATTTAGGGAAGTAGACACTGTAAATACAGTGCCTTATGTGAAGTAGAATGCAAAGTAATAAGAATGACTGGAGCACTGAATAAATCGCAAAAAATCTCGTTCATCTGTTACAAAATACTATCTCTCGCTCGATAAAAGCAGGTGTGTTACTAGTGTAATTTCCTTAGCTCAACATGCTCAACTTGCTAAGCGCACGACATCGCCAGTTTTGCCACAAATTCACAGACCTGAGGTAGTGATTTGAGTAGATTAAAGGATTACTACGCGGGTAAATTTAATTAATACAGACGCAGACAAAACTAGTTCACACTGATTGTAATGATATGAGTCTTGAAAACGACGAAGCCAACGCCCACACAAAAGCACTGAAAGCCCGGCAAACGGGAAAATCAACGCAAAACGACAAGCCAGCCAAAAAAAAAGGATAAATATTAAGCGAAATGGAGGAGAAGAGATAAATGAAGGTCGAATATGACGTATAATATCGTCCAAGGAGATTGACCGGCATAAAACATGGATGTTTAGCAACTTGGGCTCAGTCCCTCACAAAAAAATATGAAATAAAAAGAGTCGCTGGGCCTATTACAACTAATTATAAGAGAGAGACAGAAGTAAACGACCTGTATGCGACGACAGGACAAATATATACAAAACGCTAATTACTCATCTACGTGAGAAGAGAGAAAAGATACACAGATCATACGAGAGAGTGAGGAAGCGAAGCGAACATCAGCAGGCGCATTAAATACCGGAGACATCCACGAAGCACGAGGAGAACTGAAGCGGAAACACCACGACGACAATGCGCGAGGCCAATACGGAGTGCATATCTGAGTATTAAGGAGAGAATAACTTACTACCGTGACATAAAACAAGGTGTTCTAAAAAATGAACCGGTATCACAGGATGCATCTTACGATTTGCACACTATATCAACTGGATTCATACTGAAAAGATATATATAATCCATATACTTAGTATTTAAGATGGTTAACTGTGGACTTATATGGCTTGAGATATTATGCTATATATCAGGTCTGGAAACCAAAAAGAAAATATACTCCAATTATTATATAACAAATCATTGCATTCTAATTCTGATCAATAATAAGCTAAAGGGTGAAATAGTGAATTAATAGGAGTCTCAAAGCAATAGCATCTACGACTTCACACTTTACATTAGAACTCTCATTTAACGTATTTAACCGAAAGAATCAAATCTTGTCAAATGATGTGACCAAGCTAACACAAACTCTCTGTGCCAGCGCTTAGTATGAAACCTGATAATTTTCCAAAATAGAAAAACATCTTAATATGGAGCATGCTGCAGCTGAGTTGTAGATTTTACTGTATATCCATTATATATCGATTAAGTACTAGAAGGCACTATAGTTCAGGATACTGTTAGGTATTGCTAATATAATATTAAGATTGTATTGACCTACTAGTGAGTACAAGATCGTTATCTACAATAGGCTTCAGACTAATATACATCTAAAACAAAGAGAGCGACGTATTTGTCATATGTTAGAAATACATGTCTATATCGATGTACTATTATGTGACTGCTTTTTTGAAAAAAGAACAACAAAAAAACATATAAACGGAGTTAAGAGACGGACTAGTTTGTGCGCTCAGAATGATAATTTTTCAATTGAACAGGCATCCATATCGCGCACATTTAACTCTTCAAGGACAGTGCTATTTGGAGAAAAATATATTAATTGCAATCAGGAAAACACATATCATGGAAGAAGATAGGCAGTCAGAAAAGAATTTCCCAATGTAACCGATAACATGAAATACCTAAAAGGGAACCCCCATACCCAAAGCACAAAGAAAGACAAACTAGACTCGTAAGAGGCCTATGTCCGATAGTTTAGAACAAAACGCGCCACACGGGAAATATCGAATATTTTCAATGAAAACAGAAGTAGGTGGGGAAAGTCTTATGGTACAACGCGACGGAACAGCTGAGGTGCAATTACCATGATCTCGCTGCTTTAGTAGCTAACAAACATTCTGTCGACACTCGTTCATAAAGGAAAGAGGTGGGGAGCGCGCTACATATTAACACTGAAAAGGTCAGTGAGAGAATTCGAATGTGATAATGACTGTAGATTGAGCCAAGTAATTAGAGATTGATGCGGACAGAGTTTGGCACCCTTTTTTAAAAAAAGACTTGTAGCATATGCGACTAGCGCGCAGCACACGACATAATTATGGAGGGTGTTTGAGCGTAAGAGCTATGAGAGAGCATAGATCGCACTTAGGACTGTGTCTACATGCTAGAAGCAGACTCTTCAGAGGGCGACATATAGAGTAAAAGCTCTACAAAAGTCATCTATAACATCATATTAGAATCATGACAGAGCACAAATTAAATTTTTTGAGCGGAGAGCGACCCGCATGCGGAGGGAGCGTACATGCTACGAGAGCAAAGGCCATGAGAGTGACCAGGAGGCCAATCTAGAACAATAAGAAGAAGGACGATGCAATTAACTTCGATAGAGAAAAGATGCAGAGAGTATCAGTATTAAGAGTTAGTATAAAAATTTATAGGAATGAATGTGCCAAAGCGAGAGATCGCTCTCACAGTGTGCATATTCGCACACATATATACAGAAAGGCTCTGAGATAGGCTAATCATCGAAGGCGATAGAGAATCAGATAAAATACAATATTTAGACGAAGCACCAATATGAGCAGGGGTTCTCTTAGTGCCTACAAGCTCAGTTAATTAACTGATGATAATAGGACCAGAGAAAACCAAAGCAAACCTCGCTCGCAATGAACTTAGTGTCATTAACTTACAATAGATGCGATGAGTAACTCTACGCGGGACTGAATAAGTAAAAACACTTAATTCACCGTCACAAAGATCCGAGGGTAACTTTGCGACCACTCATTTAACATGTATAACTGGCACGCCTCTCCCGACGTAATATAAGACACTCACATTCAATTTTTATACTCGAGAATTTATAATTTATATTATTTAAAATATCAGAGCAAACTTAAACAATTATTCCAGTACTTACACAAAAAAAAATAATACAACTTATGTACTGTCTAATGATAAATACTTTTATGCTAGGGAAGTTAGAAGATACAGCTACATTCAGAACACTGAGTCCTGTTGGTAGTAGCTAGAATTACAGAGATTAAGAACACAATAGGATATGAGAGAAGGAGGTAGCCGACGTACAACTCATAATAGAAAAATTGGCAAAAACATCTGTCTTAAGAGTGTGCCTTAGCTACATTTAATCAAATTCAATTTGTAAGTTATTTATTGATTGATTAAACTTAAAATATTAGAATAATTGTTTTCAATATAAAATTATTAATAAGTAATAAAAATGTCAATAATGATATTGAAAAACTAAGAATAAAAATGAGGGAAAGATTAACTAACCCTCACGAAAGAAACTCAGCTAAAATAATTTTTGATCAAGTTTTTTGGAATTTACGTAATAATTATATAGCTGAGTTCTACACTGTCAGTTTGATATTTGTTATTAACATAGATTATAAAGAGTAACTACTAACGACTTATTAAATATTTACAATTTAGATACATGTAGAATACCATAATAGAATAACAACAGTCAAATAGAAAATAATACAGCATAAATACGAGAAAAACAAATGGTTGAGAATCTGCGTAACAACCATCATCCAAAATATTTACAGGTACAATTAAAGAGATAGAACTAGAGCAAGTTAGGCCAGTGATATTAGCACAAAACTCAAATAAGACTAGTTTAGGAAAACAAAAAAATATAGATGTAACATTTGCACAGTTAAATAACAACAAAACTTCCACTCGACATAATTCGACAAGTTACAAAATAGACTAGATAAAAATCTAGTGTGTGGTCAGTTCATTTCATGCCTCGAAAGCTAAAGGTTATCACCGGGATCAAATACATTGCTAGGGTTTCCGAAGTTAACTCAGGCTTCTATCCAATTATAGAGATAAAACAAGTTCTGTTATAGTAAAGGAATAAAAAGGCTGTTAATCAAGCTACGTTGATCACATGATAGAGGGATTTAGAGTTCAACGACAGCTGATGAAGCAGAAATCAGCGACGTCTCAGTTTAATACCCCCTCCCCCAGATGAAGCAAAGATCAGCAAGTCCCAGTTTAATACCCTGCCTCCATCAAAGTCTTCAAGAAACCGATTTTTCACTCAATTCATAGAACGCAGTCATATCGAAAGACAGTGATATAAAAATTATATCTTGGGTGTGTAATTATTAAAAATTATATCATGGATATATATTATATAATTATAAAAATTATTTCATGGGTATGTAATTATTAAAATTATATCATGGGTATATAAATATAATTATATCTTGGGTATGTAATAATAAAATTATATCATGGGTATATAATTATAAAAATTATATCATGGGTATATAATTATTAAAAGTATATCATGGGTATATAATTATAAAATTACATAATGGGTATGTAATTATAATGTGATATATTTTAACACAGCAAACCTATTTTACTGAAGTATATATATATATATATTAATATATATTATATATAGATATATATATATATATATATATAATATATAATATATTATATATATATATATATATATATAGTATATATATTCATATTATATATTATTATATATATATATTATATATATTAATATATATATGTATATATAATATTATATATTATATATTATATAATATAATATAATATTATATATATTAATATATAATAATTATTATTATATATTATATATTATATATATTAACTATATATATATATTTATACTTGGTTATATAAATATTTAATATTATAATATTATATATATATTATTATTTTAAATATATATATATATATATATATAATAATATATATTAGTAAATATATAATTATATATATATAATATATATATTTGTTTAATATAAAGACAAACTTCTATTATATACTAATCTTAAGACTACCAATATTTATATTTTAATAATATTAAATATATTATATTTATTATATTTATATTATAATTATAAATACTAAATAATTTTATAAAGTAAATATAGAAATATAGAAATAGAATATATACTTATCGAAATATATAAGCTTAAAATTATCTTATAGTTATTTAAATAAATAACCTACAAATTTTAATTTTTTTTTTTAAAATGATTTAATGTCATGTTATCTTATAAATACCTCATTTGATTTTTCTCAAATATATTCGGATTCATGCAATCAATAGCGTTATCGTTACCAATCCTCGGAATTCAATTATAATAGATATATTTATACTCCATTATATTATTTATATTATTCTTCAACTTATTATATTATTGATTTACTTTGTATTTTTTTTATGTATTGTAAGATGTGCCCCCTTATTTTTATTTTTCTGATTTTATTATCAATGAAATTTGTATAAAAGAGATATGCGAAGTTCACTTTTGTGAGAGTGGTGATGCACAAATCTGTGTTGTCAATGTTGTATGACAACCTTTTTATAATATGGTTTACTGTTTATATTCTTAAGTTTTCTTAATTTATTAAATAAATATTTGAATAAAATAATATTTTCATTTCAGCCACAAAAAAAAATATTTTCGACAACTGCTCTATATCTCTAATAAAGGTTTCCGATTACTCTGAAATATCTTTACGAATCCTCGTTGAATCTGGATTTTATTGATTTTCCCACTATTTTTTTTGTCATCACAGAAATATTGCATCAGGGTGGTTTAATTTCTTGTGACTATTATTAAATTATAAAGTTTTCTTTCTCGTTTTTTTCGGAATCTTAACATTTTTATTTTAGAAAAGTTTATTAATTTATTTGATGTCCTTTCATAATATAAACCTGTAAGTGCACTAGAATGTATTTGTTACACCAGTCAAGTTAGTTTCACATGCAGAAGATATCGACTACTTGAAAACAAATTTATATATAGCATGTACATCGTGTTACAATGAGTCCCGCTGGAGTTTATTGGTGGTGTTCTGCTGAAATGGGGTTATGTCGGTTGGTTGACACACGGAGGCAGGGAGCTGCTGTAATCGTAGCATAGGATTGCCTTTTTCTTGTAGGATATTTGTCTTTAAGTTAGTGTATGTCACCTCTTTTGCTCGATTTTTTGTACAGTATGGTGAATATCTCCAAAACCTCCTGTTCAAATAGATAAGATGGACATTTTAGAGAAGAGGGACTGCAGTGTTTCCCTACAGTTTTTGAAGTGTAGAGTTTACACAGAGAATGTTACAATCTTCTCCACAGACCACGCAGATATCACTCTGTCATCTACAGTATTTTTGGGAATTGCTTAACCACTTGCACTTAAAGCTACCCCATTTTCACCTTTGAAGGTGGAAGGGAGGGGTTTATAGGTCAGCATTAAGCGAGGATATGGGGTGTTAGGCGAGTATCGACGTGGGGGAAACCTATATACATTTACAAAAGGAAATTATTTTTTTGTTGGAGATGGTTAGAATGAAAGCAATGTCTTCCTATTTCTGCACGGGAACAATAATTGTGCCTTTTGATGTGTTTCTAATTTAGTTGGAAGTGGAAATAAGAGAGATATCTACAAGAGACATTAAGAATGACAAGATAAAATTTTGATTTCGAGTAGTAGCTTGAACGAGAAATGGCCCGTTTCTCATTAACGTGACGGGAGGTTTTCAACTCTTAAAACTTTTTAAAGTGCATCGCTAAGAACGATAGTTCTATAGTATGTAAGATGTTTGAACGTGGTGGATCACAATAAGAAATATATCTGAAATGATGTGTCCAACCACTGGTTGGGGGGACCAGCATGTGAAGTAACCAAATGAGAACGACTTGGATGGGGTCATTCATCTTCAAGGGGTACGAGGCGAGAGATCGCTGGGAGTAGGCAGGGGCCTTAAAATGAAGTGGATGGAATCGTGGCGTTAGTGTTCGAAGTAGAATTCAAAACTCGTGCTAAATTAAACCCTACAGTTTCAGTACTGGAATGATCTCGCGTAACCTGAGGATTATTTAAAATAATTCTAATAATATGTTGATTTATATTGATTCCCACTCATGGGTATCTAGCCCGTGATGTTTGTCCCGGGAGGACCGCGCTAAGCGGTGGGGGATTCTTATTATAGGTGTTCCAGAAGGGTTAGGGAAAAAGAATCAAACCTGGGACTAGGTTGTGTGCACTGAATCACGAACGAGTGATGCGGCTCACACTGCTAAAACACAGATGAAGAAAGGTGCCGCTCCCATAAAAAAGGATGACAACGGCATTCATAAATCTCTCTTGGGAAACAATAGAAAGACAGAAACTAAGGTGGAGGAAAAGGATTGAAAGATATAGATAATAATCAATTCGCAAAAGGAGGGGATAGGAAAAAGACTAAAAGATTACCTGTCTGGCAAGGTCACGCGCTGGTGTTGAGGCAGGAGGGATGCACAAAATCCCACTAAAATTTCCCCCCACTATTTTATGTCTTAAGTTGCAACGCCAAAACCATAACACCATAACAAAAATCAATATAACATGCATATGCATATATATATATTATAAATATATATATTATAAATATTTATTTTTACTCTTGTATTATTAAGATACCATTAGAAGGATCTCTTAAAACTTTGTTTATGATACTAATTGTACGATATTTTATTAATCTAAGTGTTCGAATATTTTTAAATCAATTTTACTTGGAGTGCTTTTCTGATTGTTTCTATACTTATTAGATTGTTCCCTGGGGTGAGCTATCTAATGTTGCGCTCATAAATTACGTATACTTTGGGTGTGTCTCCGCAAGAAGGTTGGTAAAAATTAGTTTGTGAGAGATTGTACTCCAAATATACCCAAGGCCCAGTGGATTTTTTAGGCTTTATTGGTGAATGAGCCTGTTGTGTTTAGGACTTATTTAATTCTTAGGGTACTTATTTAATTACTGCGTGTGGTGTGTTTTTAATTTTTTAAACTAGTAGAGATAAGTAATATATTTTTCTTTAACATTTTGAGAAAAAAAATAAAATAATCATAATTGATTTTTGTTTATTGTAATAATTTATTATTAAGTCGGTACTATCTGACAAATAATTTATAAAAAGGATAAAATTTACAAACTAAACATATTGGTAATAAACATTGTCCAATTCCAACTACTAATAATGTCATTGGAACCTAATTGGTTGCAAAACTTCAAAATACTTGGTTATTTTAGAGTGTGCGTTTGCTGCTGTATATTTATCTAAGTATTGTAGTAGTGTCTTAATATTAGTATGATCATATAAATCATGTCGACAATCACTGGCTAATTGCACAGCAATCAATGATTCATACAATTAATTTCATTAATTTTACTTCTATTATATGTAAAATATTCTCAGAAAGTGATCGATCTTTCGTCATGTACCATCCATTAGAATCAGTAGTTCAAGTAGTCCGCAGAAAGCCCTATGAGTAAATTCCTCCTGACATTTCCCCCTCTCAGACCTTAGCGTAGTCAGGGTGGGATTAGAACTCTTCACTCTCAACCCACCTTTAGCCCTTACTGTATATGGTCTGAACACCTAGAACCCGAAGATAATGAGATTTCATAATCAAAAAATAAAATTTATAATATAATTTGTTCATTCTTACTCTAATAAATTTAATTAACTTAGTTTGCCTACAAACTAAGGCATGAGGGTTTCATCTAGGATACCTCCCCGTAGTAGCCTGTACCTCACACCTTATCAACCTGCGTTTGTGGTATTTTTTATTTTATATTGTGAAAAACCGAGTAATAAATATGGTGTAGAGATTTGGAACTCATAAAAATACTAATAAAAATTATATACATAATTATGTTAATAATAGTGATTATTTTATTTAGTAATTAATTATTATCTATATATATATATCTTATTATATATATTATAATAATATTATTATATATATTATTATATATATAATATATTAATATATATATTATATATATATATAATAAATATTTTAATATATATATACGTTTTTATTGTTTTGCTCTGTTTCTGTACATATATAATAAGTCTCAGCTAGAATAGAAGCCTAGATATAATTATTAATAATTTTTTGGAAAATGATTAATTTGAAATTTTAGGTTACCTGGTGTCATGTTGAGTACGATTTTTGAGGAGTGTGAGATTGTAGTACAGTTATACAATAAATGCCGACCTACTTGTGAATTTTCTATATTTTAAATTTTCTATATTATTTATTTATATTTTTGCGAATGCTTATTTTTGTAGATTGATCGGATTCCCCTTGATGGTCACAGTGTAGATCCTAATAAATTTTGAAGGATCAGTCTTATATACAGAATGATTAACCGAGTCACTTCTTCGTAATGTCTTAGTAACAATCCTCTCTCATGACACACACTGTGTTTCCTCCTGCCTGGTTAGTTTGTATAAGGAGTTCTGAGTTTGATGTATCCCTACCTCATCATATTAACCCTACAGATGTCCTTAATCATAGCAACATTGTGATCGTAAGTTAGTACTCTTCACCATAATAGGGCTATCATCTATTACAATTTGGCCTATAGTGTCAAAAAATAAAATATTAAATGTGTAAAATTTTCGTGAGTGAATCATAAATTTATGGAAGAATATTTGTCCTGAATAGAGGAGAGTAATGCGGAGAGTAACTAGTATCTCGCGAATTTATCTCGTAGGTAGGTGAGCATCTAGTGAGGGTAACCCCCTCACTGAGAGGGGATAATAATGTATATACCGCCTGATAATAAATATAGAAGATTGAACGAATGCATATAAGTAATAGAAGTATGGAGAATGCAGAGACTGGAATTCGTAGTCTAAGGAAGGTAAAAGTAGTTTA
>JABUQX010090408.1:25000-31354 GCA_015478945.1 Trachelipus rathkii | reverse complement strand
TTCACCTTTCTGTTCTGCGTTCATATCCACACTCATCCTCCAGACAAAATCTTAGAGAAATCACCTTTTATCTACATGTCATATACACATACTTATATCAACACCCCTCTTCTAGACAGCATCTTACAGGACATCCCTATCCCCTATATCCCTATGTGTGGGGAGAAAAAAATTGCCCAAATTGTATTCCTGCGTGTCGTATTTAATTAAGACAAGGGACAGTGTAGTTAGGTTGCGCCCAATACCACTTACATTTGCGCAGGAATGCTAACGGCATGCCTTGCAGAGAAGGTCGTGATCGCAGTAAGTGCCTTCTATCTTTCGGCGAAAATGTATAATGGTACATGGAATGTCAGAGGACTGGAAATAAATGTTGAGGAGAAGAGGTGATGAAGGTGATGATGCATTAGAAAGGGCAAATTTGATTTGCTCGCTGTGACTGAAGCAAAGATGAAAGGAAAGGGTGAAAATGAGTGGTGTGGTATGGTGTGGTGTGAAATGTGTTTGTGTTGGTGTGGAACGGAATAATAGAAGGATCTGGCAATCTGATGAGACTTTGGTAGAGAGCCTGAGTAGATTTATGTGTGATGGTCAGCACTAGAATTCAAAAGGTTAAATCTTTAAGTTTGAAAAGGTCAAAAATTTGTGTGGTTTGTGACATATGGTCATCTGAGGGTGTGGTTGACAGAAATGCGATTTTGTGGTAATCGAATGATGTTGGATGGTTGAGTAGGAGATTCAGCATCATTTGCCACATATCTACCCACCCAAGGATTTTTTTTACAGTTGTCACCACCACTCATGGGCAGAGCCTTATTCAAGTACTCTCAAAAGTTCACCCCTATTCGCCAAATTACGCATATGATGCACAGACGCAGCTTTAAAGTGAGGAGAATTATATAATTCGCAGAAATACAGAAGGATGAAGATGACTTTCCACAGAACAAAGTGGTGGGAAAGGAAGGAACACCACAGCGAACTATCCTGGAGTTACCAATGTCAACACACAAACTAGTGCGCCAGATACAGCACTTTTCTGTGCCACGAGAGGCCTCTAATGATAGTACACGAGTGACAAAGTTCACCTCGAGCACCTGCCGCGCGGTTACATATATGATAGAGATAAAGCACAAAACGTCCGCGCGCCGCAAAGATACAGGGTCAAGTGAACTGGAAATACAGAACAGTTTATAAGCCTTTTGCCTTTTGACTCGACACTGTCCAAAAGCCGGGTGAAACCAGACTCCCCCCAGATATGAGAGCAGATATCCATACAATGGTGGATGAGACCCTTGTATAGCTGGAGCAACTGAGAAGAAGGAAAAAGTTCGAAAACGTCTAAACAGAAACTTTCCAATTACTTTGAGCCGCCCTAGCAATTCGTTGTGAGTGTTTCAAATACAATTTTTTTGTTTATGTTAAGGCCAATGACTTTATTGTAACAGGAGGACGAGAAACCTCGAAAGATAGAGAAAATTTAATATTTGCAGAAGGAAATTTGATAGAAGTTGAGGTTTTTAAAGAAATTGAATTTCACAAGTTGAACGACCCTATCAGAAATTTATCCAGATAGCGAGGATAGAATCGAAGATTACAACGAGAGGCATTCTAGAAGTTAAAGGAGGAGCAACATTTGACATGAGTTGCAAACATGACAGGATCGAGTCATCGCAATATATTGGATAGATTAGATGTGCAGGTGAGAAGATCATAATGAAAAGTAGGAATGAAGTAAGGAGAATGGACAAACCTGGAGAACAACTACTAATGACAAAAAAAGAAGAGTGTATGGCCCCGATCAACAACAGCGACATGAGCGATTTGAATAAATCTAGACTAGTTAGCAAAGAGAAGAGCGAAACCCAAAGCATGGGGAGCTTGGAGAGCAGTGACGCGTGCCATCTCTGATCAAATGATTTGTTATATTGTCAAGCCCATCCGCTCAAGTTCTCCCCTTATGCCTAAAACAGCGAAAAAACCAATTAAATCAGTAGATAGGAAAGTATTCGCCAGTAGAGCTCGAGCGCCAAGCATACTGGCATAGTTAATGATTTCCAGTATGATCTAAGACAGTGAGAGTTTGAGAATGGTTGCAAAAATACTTCAGATATAATACAAGTGGAGCCTATAGGGGATAGTAAGAACGTTATCAGCAGCGGCTTAGCTTATTTCGGAATAAGTTATGAACATGTGCGAGCTTCCAACCTGAGGAAATGCTAAGTATTGATACAGAGAGAGAATATTGAAGAGGTGGAGCATAGCACGGAGCACACTTCCTCAAATCTCCGAGAGGCAATGCCATCCGCCACCCGCCATATCCTAACGTTATAGATTTATAGGGGCCCATTGCACCCGATCAAATGTAAACACAGGCAAAGGCATAGGACAACTGAGAGGAGAAGGAGTAGGAGAGAAATGCAGAATTCTCTTCAGGGTTGAGTTAAAGGAAAAAACGAGGCCGAAGAGATTGGCCTTTTCAGTTGGAGAATTAAAAACAGAACCATCAGAGGAAAGAAGAGGAGGGAAAGCCAAGATTTCCAGAAGTTTGCTAGAGATGTTTTTGGCAAAAGGCCAGAAAAGATTTGTCAGTAGATGAACCAAGGAGGTCTCTAGAGCACCTTCGTTTTATGAAAGCCCTCTTTGCTCGTCGAGAGATCGCCTGCAACGATTTCTAGCTGATTGAAAATTAGCGAGAGTGATAGGAGAACGAGAATTTTTCAACACACCCCGATGCGTACTTTCTCTAGCCTGAATGGCCAGAGGACAACGCACGCATCGAACATGGATTATGAGGAGAGAAAATTTAGTCGAAGAAGGAATGAACGTGCTCATCCCCATCAAACGATTACAGCTCCCCCTTATCTTTAAAATCTTTTATACACCCATCATTTTACTTACTGAGGTAGCCATTTATCTATCATCTGCAGCTGTGGAACCTCACATTAAGTCGGTCTAAATATTTTCTAAATATAAGAAATCGTTGCGGACCACAAACATGTCTTCTCATTTCCATTAATAAATTATTTTCATTTTCATCGATAACTTTATTATTATTATTATTATTAATTATATTATTATTAGTATTTATTATTATTATTATATTATTATATATTATTATTTATTATTATATTATTATTATTATTATTTATTATATTATTATTATTATTATATTATTTATTATTATTGTTATGTGTATTTGTTATTATTATTATTATGAATAATTAATTGTATTATTATTATTATAATTATTATTATTACTATTATTATTAATTTTATTTATTATAAATCAAAAAATTTCCTTTTAACGGCTTGTATCCCATTTTCAGAGGTAACATGAGGGGACTACAGAAAATAGAACTTAGGCCGGCTATCGAAACAGGCGCTTACCAACTGTTCCGCAGTTCGACTTAATTAATTTTGCACAGGAGGATAAACTCAATGCTACACGGAGAATTTGGAACCGCGTCCGCCCGCATGAGAGTCGGCGAGTCAACCTCCTATGCCAAGAGGCGTTATTATTATTATTATTATTATTATTATTATTATTATTATTATTATTATATTAATTATATTATTATTATTATTACTCAATTTTTTTTCTTGATTTTTTTTTATACATTTATAATTTTTATTTATTGTAATTAATATTAAATTTTTTTTATTTTAAATTTTTAGTTTTTTTATTAGGTTATTATATATTATTATTTATATTATTATATTATTATTATTATATTATTATTATTAATTGAGACTCTAAGAGAATCAAAAATTTGATCGGCTTAAATAATTTCGGGGTGACACCTCTGAATCCCCTGTCTACAGCCTGTATATATATATATACATAGTATATATATATATTATATTATAATATAATTATAAATATTATAATTTATATATTATATATAATTATATTATATATATATAATATATAATCAGCTTATATATATAAGCAGTGCAAAAAATTATTTAAACGTTTCTTTTTTTCAAGTAGATCATCGTCATGTCTATCTCCTCATACGCTCTCACGTCTCGTCAAAATAATTTCAGATGCATCGTCCATTCATTTTATATATATATATCATATAATTATTTTATTTTTAAATTAAAAATTTTATATTAATATTATATAAGATAAAACTATAATATAATATATATATAATATCAAATATATATATATATATATTATATTCTATAATAATATTATATATAATATATAAATATATAATATTATAATATATATAATAATATAATATATGATATATAATATATTAATATATATATATATTTATTTATTATATATATTATATATATTATATATATATAGATTATATATTATTATATTATATATATAATATAATAATATATATATATATATATATATTTATATATATAATATATTATATTATATAATATATATATAATATATATATGTAAAATACTGCAATATAAACCGGCAGTTCAATTTGAATATAAAAAACTCCTATGAGTGAATCTTCACTCACCAGGGATTAGGATCCCGGGTCCTCACGATGAGTATTTGCCGAGCGTAGTTACAACTCAACCACGACAAGCTAAAAGAGATACGGACGATAAACTATGAAAGAAGTGCTTATTTCAATAGAAAGGACCGCCTATGGCAGACAGATACTCAGCACGCTCTCCGCTTGCACTCGCGTGGTCAAACGTTAACAACAGACCCATGTAAGAGGGGACCCTCTAGATCGAGTTTAATTTGTTATAATGTAAATACTGCAATAAACCGCAGTTCAATTTTATAAGTAAAATAACTACCTTGAAGTGAATCCTATCACTTACCAGGATTTAGATTCTGTCCTCACGAATGGATATGCGAGCGTGTACCACTCAACCACGACAAGCTTAAAAGATACGCGACTTAATATGAAAAAGTGTCTATCAATAGGAATAAGGACCGCCTATGTCAGGACAGATACCTCAGCCACGCAGCTCCGCTTGCACTCGGGTCAAAGGTAACACAGGACCCATGTAAAGAGACCACTCTAGATCGGAGCATAATATATATAGATGTAAATACTGCATCTAAACGCAGTTCAATTTGTAAGATGAATAAAAAAAAAGCTCCTGAGTGAATTCTTCACTTACCAGATTAGATCGGGTACTCAGCGAATGGTTATGCCGAGCGTTTGTTACACTCAACCACGACAATGCTAAAAAATACGCGGACTTAAACTATGAAGAGTTGCTCTTTCGAATGATAAGCCGCCTATGTCGACAGGATACTCACCAAGCATCCCGCGTTGCCACTGTGCAAAGTAACACAGGACCCATTAAGGAGACCACTCTAGACGGGAGATAAATTTGATAGATGTAAATACGCAATTAAACCCAGTCGAATTGTATAGATAAAAACTCCTTGAGGGAAATCTTCACTTACCAGGGATTAGATCCGGGTCTCACGAATGGCTATGCCGAGCGTTTACCACTCAACCACACAAGTAAAGAAGATACGCGACTTAAACCTATGAAAGAGTGCTCTCTATTAATAAGAATAAGGACCGCCTATGTCAGGACAGACACCTCAGCCACGCATCTCCGCTTCACTCGGGTCAAAGGTACACAGGACCCATGTAAGGAGCCACTCTAGATCGGAGTAAATTTGAATACATGTAAATACTGCAATTACAACCGCAGTTCAATTTGTATCAAATAAAAATAAAGACATCCTTGAGTGAACTTCACTTACCAGATTTAGATCCCGGGTCCTCACCGAAATGGTATTGCCGAGCGTGTGACCACGCAAACCACGACAAGCTAAAAAAATACGCGACTTAAACTATGAAAGATTGCTCTATTCAATAGGAATAAGGACCGCTTATGTCAGGACAAATACCTCAGCCACGCATCTCCGTTTGCACTTCTTCATAGGGTTTAAGTCCGTATCTTTTTAGCTTGTCAGTGTGAGTGGTACACGCTCGGCATCACCATTCGTGAGACCCGGGATCTATCCTGTAAAGTGAGTTCACTCAAGAAGTCTATTTTATCTATACAAATTGAACTGCGGTTAATTGCAGTATTTATCTATACAAAATATACTCCGATCTAGAGTGTTCTCCTTACATGGGCCTTGTGTATACCTATGACCCGAGTGCAAGCGGAGAATGCGTGGCTGAGGATGCTGTCCTGACATAGCGGTCCTTTTTTCTATTGCATTGAGCAATTTTGTTTATGTTTAAGTCGCGTATCTTTTTAGCTTGTCGTGAGAGTGAGTGTAACACGCTCGCTACCATTCGTGAGGAACCCGGGATCTAGATCTTTGTTGTGAAAATACAATCCATGATTTATCTTTATCATATTCAAATTGAATTTCACTAATTT
>JABUQX010090408.1:0-20000 GCA_015478945.1 Trachelipus rathkii | reverse complement strand
GATTAAGAATTGTAATAATTTGGTAATATTAAAATTAGTATTAATGATATCATAATCTATAAATAAAAAATAATATTCCCGTTATTAATGTAATTATAATTAAAATAATATAATATAATAAATAATATAATAATAATAATAATTAATAATAATAATATAGATAATAATTAATAATAATAATAATAATAATAATAATAATAAATTAATAATTATATTAAACATCAAGAAAGGACAAATATAATTTTAGTAATTAATAATAATTATTTATAATAAATAATAATAATATAATTAATAATAATAATAATAATAATAATAATAATAATATAATAATAATAAACAATAATGACAAGTAATTATAACCATAATAACGATAATAATAATTATAAATAATAACAAATAATTAAATATGATTAATAGCATAAGAACAATTATAATAGATTTCTTTTCAATTTTAATAAAATGATAATAATAAAATATTGAAATTAAAAATAGTTAAAAATAAATAATAATAGTTAATAATAATATAAAATACCTAATCTACAAACAAAATATTACAATCACAACATATTACAACCACTACCATAATTACTACAATTAAAATAATAATATTTAATAATAATAATATATATGAATTAATTAAATTAAATTAATAATAATCAATAATAAATAATAATAATAATATATATATAATAATTAATAATATAATAATAATAATTATAATTTAATAATAATATTACATATAATAATATAATAATAAGAATAATAATAAAATAGATAATAATAATATGATAAATAATAATAATCAATAATAATAATAATTATAATTAATATAATGAATAATAATAATAATAATATAATATATAATAATAATAATAAGAATAATAATAATGTGTATGCTACGCTTTACATAGTTGATCGTTAAGTTAGTTTATTTATTATATATTGTAGATAATACGTTTTTATTTTTTTAGCAAAAGATTTGTTAGAGTTTTCGGTTTTGATGTCTTATGTCTTGTGGCATTGAGTTTTAAAGTTTAGCTGCTTTGTAGCTGACACTAATTGAGTGGCTTTTTATGTCTGACAGAAAGAGGTGGGTTTAGTAGAGTAATTATTTCTAGATCTTATTTGATTTGCTTTCGCGCCCTTGCTTGTTTAAGATGAAATTTGGTGAGCAAGAATTCACATAGCATTATTATCGGAATAATTTTATGTATCTTTTCAGAGATTGATAATTTAGGCAAGTCTTTAACTGCAATATCTTTAAGAGTTTGTGAATAATGGTGAGTTATGCGTAAAAGTCCTTGTATGCTTAATGAGGCGAATATAAATCGCTTTTGGATTACAGTTACATAATAATAATACATTAATAAATTATAATAATAATATAATTAATAAATATAATAATTAAAATAATAGTAATAAATAATATAATACATAACTCACACCCTATGAACCACTCCAAGAAACCATAGTTCTTGGCGCAACGGTCGGATGCCAGGCTCGGTGTAACACCCTCAGGTGGGTTTTTCGCCACTTTCAGTAGAGCTAGCACTTCTTCCATTAGGCCTCAACTCGCCTTCCTAGAAGCCTCTCTATAGGAGATTGCTTCTTAGCCTCATAAGAGTAACCCAACGCTGGTCAAGAGTAAAAATGCAGCAAAAGGAAAGACCGGTTGCTAGCTGTTGCAATAACTATGCAGTTCTTTATAATTGTTTCTGAACCGAAGACAGAGAACATCCAATCTCAATCTTTCATTATACAATTCATTATTATTTACAATGAAAATTCTTTATATCTTCCTTGACTTGTGCTGAATACTTTAATCATTATCGACCAAATATTAACAAAAGTAGATGTAATTATTTGTTAATCCAAAATATGATAATTTAAAAGAACTATTTCCAAATTTTTCTTCCTTCACAGAATTTTTAGTAAAAATCCATATTATAAGACTGAATAGAAAATTCTGTAAGTCCTCTTAAAGCTAGATAATAATAAGAATAATAATAATAATCTATAATAATAATAATCAATATAATAATTATAATAATAATAATAAATCAATACATTAATAATAATTAATTAATATTTAATAATAATAATAATAATAATAATAATAATAATAATAATAATAATAATAATAATAATAATAATAATAATAATAATAATAATAATAATAATAATAAAAATAATAATAATAATAATATAATCAAATAATAATAGTAATAATAATAATACCATAAGAATTCATAATAATTAAACTATTTGTAGAGAACAACAATAATAATAATAATAATATATAATAATAATAATAATAATATAATAATAATAATAATAATAATAATAATAATAATAATATTAAATACTCAATCCTTTCCTTAACACGCTATATATATATTGTTTAATCTTTTTCGTTCACTTTTCGTATCCAAACCATATTTCCCTTCAGCCTATATTTCGGAATATTTATTTATTAAAATATACGTACTGCTTACTTTACAAAGCTCCTATGTATTGAATTTTTTTTAGATACACAAATTCTCAAGTATATTTCCTAATTTTATCCCTCCAAATACATACCCACATATGTATAACGAATTCTAAATATCTAGTTTCGACCTTCTTCCGGTTCTTAGATACACTTCACTTCATATTTTTTAATCCTTTCATTCTTATGTATTTAATTCTTAGATACGTTTTTAATATTTTAAATATTCCTAAATTTATATTCTTAACCCTTTTTATTTCCTTGATGTATTTCATTCCTAACTTCCCTTATAATGTTTTAGATACATTTATATTACTGAGCAATTTTATCTTTATGTATTTAATTCTTAAATATCGTTTCATATTTTTAGATACATTTATATTCGAACCCTATGCTTCCCAACCCCAAATACGTTCCTAATTTTCTAGACACACCTTTCTTAAAACATTCTCTTTATATTCACAGCACTATGTATTTAATCCTCAATAAAATTTAAAAAAAACAAAAAAAAAAAAAAAAAAAATAAAAAAAAAAAAAAAAAAAACAATACTGATCCATCATGTGTAACCTAATTTGACACTATTATTTTGAATATTTGACTTCAAAGATCATTTAAGTTATCACAATATTGTTAGAAATATTTGGTTTATTGCCGAACATGGTTTTCAAAAAAAAAAAAGAAAAAAAACGTCACTTTTTAGCAACTTAAATTTTACCAACTACTTTTTACATATCAAAAAAATGCTTACCCAATTCGGGGAATTCCTCACAGATTTAAATCCTTCCAGTTAGCTAAGTTAAACAAAGATCTTAATTTTTCTACTTATGTAGTGTTTTCACAATTGTTTCAAACTTCGAATTTCGTTAAAACGTTTCCAAAAACTTGATTTTAACTTCAAGTTTTCCAAGCAGACGATATGACTTCTGACTGAAAAGAGCTTAACCCGGATGCCTTAGGCCTCTTTTGTCGTTGGTTCGTCCCATACAATACTATATATATAATAATATATATAATATATGATATAATTATATATTATATATATATATTATATATATATATATTATATATATATATATTATATATAATATATATATATATATATATATAATTATATATACAGTATAATACCAATTTTACCAAAATGAAGTTTTTGAAAAATTCTGTAATCTCAACTTTGAAGTTGCATTTACTTCGCGCTTTGATATTAAAAAATTTTTAATCTTTTTATTTATTTTCAGATCTTTCACACACATGCAATAATATATAATATATATATATATATATATAATATATATTATATATATAATATACTATATTATATATATAGTATATATATATATAATAGTATAATAATATATATATAATATATTATATATAATATATATATATATATAAAGAAACAATTTAAAACCACTTAAGAACTAAATAGGGAAATCAATAATATTTTGATTTCCCTGTTTAATTCTTAAGTGGTTTTAAATTGTTTCTTTACATTTTAAGAGTTTGAGCTGTTTAAAAACTCTCTAAAGATTTTTGCATATATATATATATTACACATTATAATATTATATAATAGTATATATAATATATATAATATAAATAATATAGATCATATTATATATATATATATATATATATATATATATATACTAAGTTATGTATTATTTGCTTTGATTATAATTTTTATTATTATTGTATTTTTATATTATTATTTATTATTATTTATATATTATATTATATTATTATTATTAATTATTATTATTATTATAGTTTTATTATTATTATTATTATATTATTATTATTATTAGTCATTATATTATATTTATTATTATATTTGTCATTAGTAATTATTATTATTAATTATTATTATTATTAATTAATTAGTTTATTATTATTTTTACCAAGTTTCGAAGTATTTCGTCAAAGTTTGTCAATTATAACGCTTATTATTATTATATAATTAAAATTATTATCTTTGTAAAATTGCATCAAATATCCTTTTTGGAGCTATATTTTTAATACCCGTAATATTTTTAGGAAATATAAAATATTTTTAGAAACTAAAAAACTATTCCATTTGACATATTAGCAAATATGTAAATTTCCATTATTTCTATTAGAACACACTATAAACATGTTAATTAAATTTCTTAACTTTTATTTTAAGAGCAAATTTATTTTACAAAAAAAAAAAAAAATTAAAAAAAAAAAAAAAAAAAAAAAAAATACGAAAAAAATTGTATAAAACTTACGAGAAAGACTAATATATTTGTTAAGCAAATACACTTATGCTAGTAATAAAAATCATTTTAAATTGATTTTTCTTACGCGTTTTTAGTTTTTATCTTTTTAAAAATAATAAATATATTAAATATTCAAGACTAATAAATATTTATAAATTCTTAGAAGATTGTCAGTTTCTCTCTGATATTTTTGATTTTATCTTCGATCGAAGAATGCGCGTTGTTGGTCAAGCATTATATCTGTACAGAGCTTACGTCGTTACATTGAGAGGAATGTAATTATATATATATATATATATATTATATATATATATATATATATTATATATATATATTATATATATAATATATATTATATATATATAATATATATATATATATAATATATATATATATATATATATATATATATATATATATATATATATATATATATATTATTATATATATATATACTTATATATATATATATTTATATAATTTATATATATATAATATATATATATATATAATATATACTATATATATTAATAATATAATAATATATATATTATACTGATATATATATATATATATATATATATATATATATATATATATAATTAATATATATATATATTTATATAGATTATATATATATATTATATATATTAATAATATTATATATATTATTATATATATATATATATATATAAAATATATAATATATATATATATATCGTATATTTAGCAACTTGTCTTGTATTATATGGATATTACTTTAGTGACGTGCGCATGAATATAGAATTACGATGGCGAACTGGTATTTTATTTTGAAATTTAAAATATTAAAATTGGAAAGTATGTATGAAAACATTGCGCGAGGCAAATGTCCATACACATTCGTTTACGCATTCTAACATGTAAAACCTGCAGATATTATAATATACATATATATATATATTATAATATATTAATATATATATATATAATATTATATATATATATATTAATATTTATATTATATATTATATATATTTATATATATATATATATACTTATATATATATATTATAATATATATATATATTATATATATATATATATATATATATATAGATATATAATATATATATATATAATATATATATATAGTTTGAAACTATTGTTCCTTCAAAGACTAAGTTCATAATAAAATAACAAAGAAAAGTCCTTCTTCTCTAGGCATGATATTACTAGTTATTATAGAAGACTTAGTGCTCTATATCAGAATTCATCTAGTCTCAAAAAAGTTGACTCTCG
The DNA here is from genome assembly GCA_015478945.1 of Trachelipus rathkii. Taxonomy (NCBI): domain Eukaryota; kingdom Metazoa; phylum Arthropoda; class Malacostraca; order Isopoda; family Trachelipodidae; genus Trachelipus; species Trachelipus rathkii. The sequence goes on along the minus strand of JABUQX010090408.1, from coordinate 13,987 downwards.
AGATGGCTGCTTGTTGATGGGAACATTCAATAGTTTTTTGTATCTTCCAGTTTACATGTATATATATATTATGTGAAGTGAAGTGAATATTTGTGTGAAATACAGTGTATGTAACAATAATAATATTAATATAATGATAGTAATGATACGATAGTGATACTAAATAATAGTATGATGTATGATAATAATGTAAAATGATATGATTGTAAATGACGAATATAGTGATATTGATAATGGTAATGTTGATAATAATAAATAGTGATAATAATGAGAATTATAATGAATATGATAATAGTAATAATGCATTATACTAGTAAAAATACAGTGAGCTATTAATATTTGTTATTATAATATATATATATATATATATTAATAATCATTATGATATAAAATATAATATATAAAATAAATAATAATAATAAAATAATACTAATATAATATAATATAATATATATATAATATAATATATAAATAATAATTAATAATAATAAATATTATTATAATATATATATATATAATAATATTATAAAATATATATAAAAATATATATATTAATATAATATATTATATATAATTAATAATTATATATATATATAAATATATATATTTTAAGAATATATATATATAATATATATATATATATATATATATATATATAGTAATATAAGAATATATATATATAGTATATATATTATATTTTATTTATATATATATTTAATTTTTGTTTATGTATTTTATATTTAATTTATTAAAGCGCCGTGAGCTCGTGTTGAGCACTCGCCAAACAAAGCGAGGGTGCCAGGTTCGCAACTGGTTCGGGTGGAGAATGTGAGCATATTCTCCCTTGGCTCTAGCTTCGTCCTTCTCGGACGGTTAAAAGAGTACACCTCTCCTTGACTTAGGGCCCTGCCCAGCGAGTGACGAGTGTTATCTCTGTAAAATATATATATATATATAGATATATATATATATATATATATATATATATATATATTTATATATATATATATATATATATATATATATATATATATATATACAGACATACATGTGAGGACTGCTCATAGTGTTAACTATAATCGGTTACTGATTTATTGAGGGTTAAATTGTGATCACTTACTAATTTTATAATTTGAGGAGGGTATCTATAATGGGAAGGGTGTTATTTACAGAGAGTTCGTGGGTGAAGGATATGGAGGGGTGAATGCTATTTATGAAATTGAGTATAATGTAATTATTTTGATGGGGGGTTGCTATGAAGACGTCGTCGACGTAACGGAGCCACGTACTATTGTGTCTTCATAGCAATCAACCACCAAAATAATTATAACAATATACCCAACTTCTTAAATAGCATTCACCCCTCCATATCCTTCACCTACGAACTCTCTGTAAATAACACCCTTCCATTTTTAGATACCCTATTAACATGGCATAACTCTACACAAATAACCTACTCTGTATACAGAAAACCTTCTTCCCCCCACATATATACATTGGTTTTCCTCCCACATAAGAAACACAAAAATAGTCACATTAACTTCTCTATACCTCCGTGCTTTAAGAATATGCTCTCCAAATCACCTTCTCGCTGAAACCAAATACCTATATTCTACATTTATAAAACTAAAGTACCCCCCCCCCCTCCGTACATAATTAATAATGCTTACAAAAAAGCTAAACAAAAATTCTATAACATAACTCAAAAACAAAATAACATAAACTCAACATTTCTCCCACTTCCTTACATCCTAAACCACAACATAAAACAGCACCTAACCACATCCATCTCGTTCACAAAAAACAACACCTTTTCTCTGAAACATACTCTAAAACCTCCCCTTTCCAAAAATCTCCAAAAAACAATGTATATATAAAATCCCTTGCAATAACTGTCATTCCATTTACATAGGAGAAACAAATGATCTACCCTGAAGAATATTCCAACACAACTACGATTTACAAATGGACAACAATAATTCCGCACTTACATACATACCATCGCTCCCTCACCCAACATAACATAAATCCCAAAGACACCACTATTTTGAAATACTCTGAAAAAACACAAAAAAGAAAAATAATAGAATCTGTATACATTTATAATACCAATAACCACAAAAAAAAAATCCTGGCGAATATAAAACTTTGACCATATACAGAACTCCATTCTCCTTTCTTCCAAACAATTTAAAGACCTAAAATCAAAATTAACAACCAACTAAACTTATACTTATACTTATACTTATCCATATTAATCTTATACTTATATTATAACTTATACTTATAACTTGATGACTTATACTTATACTTATACTTATACTTATACATATACCTTTTAATCTTAAGACAGTCTTTCATTACTGACAGAGGCCTGAAGTACAGCTCAGGCGGAACTAAATAAACATTTTATTAGTGAATATATATATATATATATATATATATAAATATATTATAATATATAATAGTATTATATATATATAATATATATTATATATATATAGTATATATATTATATTATATTATATTATATATATATAATTTATCCAAATATTGCTATTGAGTGGTGCATGTGTCTTGCGTAACCCCCTATTTATAACCTTAATAGCGCTTTCGTTATTAATTCACAATAAGTCCTTCCTGCCTTAGTGTTTAAACTTAATAAGCAACAAAAAATTAGTAATAGTGAGCACAATTTAGGCCCTCAATCAAATCAGTAACCGAATTATAGTTAACACTATGAGCAGTCACTGACATGTAGTAGTATGATCTGTATATATATATATATAGTTACTATACTATATATCATAATAATATATAATTATATATATATATATATATATATAATATATTATAATATATATTGTATATATATATATATTTATATATTATGATATAATATATATATATATATATATATATAATAATCATATATATATATCATATTATAGTATAAATAATAAATATATATATATATATATTATATTATATACGTATATATTATATATATATATATGTATAATATTATTATATAAGATATATAGATTATTATATAAATATATATATATATAATATATATATATTAATATATATATATATATATATATTATTAAATTTATATATATATATATATATTATATTATGATCTGCGCGTTTAAATGTTAAGAATGCATAACGACATTGTATGAACACTTGCTTCGCGCATTGTGCTTCCATACTCTTTCAATTTATAATTTTAATGTTTTTTAAATTTCAAATAATATCCTCACCTCGTAAATCTATTTCATGCACAGTCAATAAAGTTAATATTCTTATAATACACAAGGGCTAATAATATGTATAAAGTATATATATTATATATATAATATATATAATATATATATATATATATATACTATTATATATATATAATATATATAATATATATTATATATAATATATATTATACCCAAATACACTCATATTATTATATATAGTAATTACTACTATAATATGCACCAGAAATCAACCTCCGCGTCCACGACGTGTGCCCGGTAACGCAGAGCGAGGGATTTTTCTTTCCCTCTCTCCGGCCAAAGGATCTCTGGTTGGGGCAGGACAGGCCCAGCAAACCGCTGCCCGACATGACCTGCTTGCAATACCTTTGACTCAGCCTCGGAACAGGACAGATTTTTCGGCTCAAGAACTAGGTGACGACACTGTGGGGAAAGAGAAAAGATATTTAAGGGGATGTGATGGAAGTATGTTTTGTTTAAATTTTTGGGTATGACTTATACTTTACCTTTTCTGCGTCAATACCAGAATTGACGGGTGGGGAGGAATGAGATATATTTAACTATCTTTCTTATTTTTCTCCTTCCCACAGAACTAGGATTTAAAAATTGTTGATCTATTTGGAGGAAGTTGATTTTTGGAGGTAAAAGGAAAGAATAACAAGATCCTGAAAAACCTAATCACCAGAAGGATACTAATTATCCACAACAGACGATAAGAAGACGCTGTTCCCTAATCATAGGGTAATTGAAATGTTGTTTATTGTTTCATTGAGAGCTAGATAGGATAGACAGAGATGGTATAGAGAGATAATAGAATAAATTCATGAAAAATAGCATTGATTGAAGAAATTAATAAGTACAGATAATTTTTAATAATAATAAATGAGAGATTGAATAAAGTTAGTTAAATAATGATTTTTGTTTATGAGGAGACTTTAATTGTTAGAGGATAGGTTTAGAAAAATTTATGTAAATTTAGTAAGAATGGGAACTTGTGATGTACTGACTCCTGTTTCTCGTTCAGGTTCCGACGTGGAGAGCTTTTTTTTATACCAGGAGCTATCCCGAAGAGGAACACCATTAAAATCTAGAAGATCTACGTTATAGATAAAAAGTTATTTTGGCCACTGTGGAATTTTCTTCTTAATTCTCAACGAGTTTTCTATCTCAAATAATGGCTTCACCAAAGGTATAGAACACATAATAGATCTTGAAAAGCCTCATTGTTTATCCTGTTATTTTTTGAGATTAATTCAGCCTTCAGCCTATAAACTAAAGTTAGAGTTGTTCTATTTTTTTCTGTCTTGATGCTGTATATTAGGCCCTGTAAGTATTTCTTCTTCTTGGGCAGTATTTAAATACTAATAAAAGGGGGGGGAACCCCCATCCCACCTGTGAATTATGTCTTTTAAAGCAAAGACATTTCTGCTTGGCTAACATCACAAGTAAATTTACTTCAAAAGTGATCATTTATTTTATTTATCGTATTATTGTTATCATAATTATTTTAAAATTTTTAATATTTATAATTTCGTTATATTTATTTTATTCTTTTATTCCATATATATAGAATTCCATATATATAGATATATACGGTATATATGTATATATACATATATATATATGTATATGTATATACCTGTGAAGTTACAAATTTACTTCACATATTTTTGTACATAAATAAATAATATTTTTTTTCTAATAAATTAAAAGTTTCATATATATTTTATTAATCCACATTTGAAAGATTTTTTGTGTTTTATAAAAAGTAAACAGCATATTGGAAAGTGTAAAGTTGTGATAATATACGTTCAGGAGATTAGTGATTTTACAATTATACTTTTACGGTTCTGAGTATTCTATTATCGATATTTCTTATGTAAACTAATGTGTGATGATATTTCACCCGTATTATGTTGTCTCAGGTGCTAATTCCAGCTCGTCGAGTTATCTCCAACACGGCATCCATATGCCATTTGAGTCGTAATGAGTGATTAGAGGAAGGGAGGAGAGAGAGTTTGCTCAGAGACTGTAACCGTCTTAATAGTCGAGAAGCGAAGGAAGAATACCAGGCTTGTGGATCACGAATTATATCACAACACTCAGTCGGCCACTTTAGCCTAATATCAATTAATTTTATACAACGATTAGCCACTGCGTCCAGCGACGTTAATGGTTTTGCGCACGGCTCATACATTTACGGTGACTCTTATTTTACCGGAGGGATGTTTCAGTCTGATCTTTCTGATTGTTTCGGCAGCATATGACTTTTTATGTGATTAGCGTCTTGTTACATACTTTTCACATTTTTTAGTCTAGTATTTTGTCCATTTCTTTTTCTTTCTTAGTTGCTTTTATTTGCTTTCTTTTTTTTACGAGGAGGATTTCGTTCACTCCTTCGCGTGTATTCCCATAATTTCTTATTTTATATGTTATACTTCATTAAATGAAATTGGTCTTATATGTAGCATTATTATCTATATTCTATTTACTATTATTATTCTATATATATTTATGGTTTTTTTTATATCATTTTTCCTTACATTGGCATTTTTGAGTCATTTGCTCTCTCTCCCATACATCACTTATTGACTCGTTTGGATCTGTTCCGGTTGACGGAGGTAGCTACGTTTTCTCATTAAGTATTTCTTCATACTCACTTTATATTATCTATTCTATTCTTACTATTATACTCTCTTTCTTATATTTATTATATATAATATTATTATATCTATATCTTCTATTTCTTATATTTACATATTTCTAAATCTTTTACATCCCACTTATTATATTCATCTATATTTTTTATCTTATATTATTATTTATATATTTATATATATCATATATACTTATACTATTAGTTGGCAGCTGTCTTTTTTTCGATCGCCCGGCGCCGGAATGTTTTGATTTTTTCCTCCGCCGGCTGCCCCCGGCTGTTTGCTCTATCTATACTCTCTATATCATCTTCTCTTCTCATACTTCTTTTCTATTCTATATATCTTTTTACTCTTTCCATCCTCTTATCTCATGTTATTAGTGCTGGACCCTGCCCTCCGCATCCCGCCTTTGCGGAAACACTCCGGCCCCCGTGCCCATCCGCATCCGCATTGCTCTCCACCTCCGGCACCCATCCGCATCCGCCTCCTCTTTTGCCCCATAGATGTTGAGCATGTTTTCTACTTTGACTTACATTTATTTTGTTCCTCTTTTCTTGGGCGTTTATGGGACCTAATTTTCCCACTTTGATTACGCCATTTCTGTCTATAATATATCATTACTATCTCTCTATACTATATATATATCTCTAATCTATATTATTTATACTTACTCATATATATATATCTCTTATTTATATATCTCTCTTCTTATCTATATATCTATATTATCTATATCTATCTCTACTATCTATCATACTACTCATATATTATTATTTCGCTAGCTATCATATTGACCCGTGTCCGTGGCAGAGCATGCAGCGGGACAGAGTGAACGAGGACGGGCCAGGAGGCGGTAGCTTTGCCGCCCTGCCACAGGCGGCACTGGATGGATGACTATGCAGGCCAGAGAGACATTTTTTAAGCCTTAGCCAGCTATGAGGAACAGCACAGGTAAGCGTCTCTATCTCCACCCACAACATGGAGACTTGGTACACCAGGAGGACCACACACAACGTGGTAGACAGTTTTTGATAGTTGTTGCATGTGGAAGTGCAGTCGGCAAACACGAGGAGCAGCAGAAGAGGCGGAGGGAGACCGTGGAGGCGACGCGGGGCGGTATACGCGAGGAGGACTTGAGGAAGGCTTTAGGCTGGCATCGGCACTCTGGTGAGGAACTGGGAATCGAATAATTGAGTTTGCTGAAAAAGGGTGGGAGTAGAGGGGCTGCAAAAGCCCTGAGCTGCAGACAAATTTTGGAAACAGGTGTTGGGTGGAGAAATTAAATCGTGCCGAGGTTTGGGGAAGATCAAATACTAGTTCCCTTTTAATAAAAACTGTAGCGGGGACGCAGAAAAACATTGTAAAACATTCATTGGGATATCACAAATGGATCACTGGCGAAGTTATACTGCAAAAGCATAATTAGAAAGAAATTAAGTTAAAAAATAGAGCCAAGATTGGCTGAAGAGCAGTATGGGTAAAATCGGCTGGAGTTACTAACAGTTTGATGTTTGCATTAAGACTGATACAGGAAAAGACATGGAAATACATAAGAAGGCTATATCGCCTTCACCAGACTTGAAGAAAAGCATTTTTGATTCTGTCCAGAGAGAAGCTGTGGAGAGTTCGCGGAGGATGGATTTGAAGTTTGGAGGCAAGACTGATAAGGCAGTAGAAGTAATGAAGTGAATAGCTAAGTAAGGTAAGAACAGGATATAAACACGAGGAATGGTTTGAGTTAAAAACTGGAGTAAGGCAGAGTAGTGGCTGTCGCCGATACTGTTCATAGCGTATTTGGACAGTCATAAGAGGTGTAAAAGAGAGTTTTGAAGAGATTGACGGAGCCATCATGGTATATGCAGATGATTTGGAGTGTTGGAGTGTTGGAGAGTGAGTAGGTTGAAGAATGGTGGCTGTGTTTCGCAGAAAAGTTGAGAGAAACCAGGGATTGAATATGAATGTGGAGAAACAGAAATAATGATATTACTACTTCAACGAGACTGTTATATCTTCTCATCCAAATACTGAGGTCCTCTATTTGGGGATTTCAATGTACACAACACCTGAATGGTTGGGGTCTCTCATACTGATTTAGGTGGGGAGGAGGCCGAATATTTAGTATTATCAACGATCTGGAGCACTAATTAAAGAACCCACACACAACGTTCCGGATGTCCTAACCATTCTGAACAACTTGACTCTAATGTTTCACACTAGTCCCTTCCTCTCTATAAATAACAACTTCGCTCACATTGGTAATTGACACAACACTTATTTCTTATTTTTAATACTTTCTCTCCAACGCTCATCCTGCCCTACTCGTTTTTTTCTGGCACTTTGATCGGGCCATTGGGGGGCCTTTGCGTTTGCTTTACGCCTAACTAATAATTGGCATGAACTGCTTTGACTCTGGTACGCTTCAGTTTCCCTGCGATAGGTGGGAGCTGTATCACTGATGGATGAGTCAGGTCATTCTTCTTCGACCTAAATTTCTCTCCTATAATCCTGGTTTCGATCGTACTTGTCGTTTCTGGCCATTCAGGCTAGAGACAGTGCGTATCTGGGAGTGGAAAAATTCTCGTTCCCTATCCTCTTGCTAATTTTCATTCAGCTAGAAATCGTTGCCAGGATACTACTTCGACGAGCAAAGCGGGTTTTCATCATCGAAAGTGGCGCTAAACCTCCTTGGTTTCAGATACTGACAAATATTTTCTGGGCCTCTTTGCCAAAACATCGTCTAACACTTCTGTAATCTGCCTTTCCTCCCTCTATTCGATTTGTTGGTTCTGTGCTAATTCTCCAACTGAAGGCCAATCTCTTCGGCCTCTATTTCCTCTACTCAACCTAGACGGATTCCTTCCTTCCTCATTTCCTCCTCCTTTCCTCTCAGGTGTCCTATACTTCCTATGCCTTTGCTGTGATTACATTTGAATGGGTGATGGGCTCCTGAAATCTATGGCGTTAGGGAGGCGGGTGGCCCGGATGGCATTCCTCCCCGTGTTTAAGGGAGTGTGATTCCGTGCTGGCCCTCCTCTCGTTCAACTATATTCTCTATGTCTCAATACTAACACTTTCCTCAGTGTTGGAAAGCACGCACATGTCCAACCTATTCGAAAAAAGGAAGCCGCTCTGATCCTTCTAACTATCGGCCCTATAGCTCACTTGTATTCTATTAAGATCTTTGAAACCCTTCTCAACTTATTTCTTAGACCATCTGGAATCTATTCACTTCTTTCCGCCAGTTCGGCTTTCGGCGCTCGAGGTCTACTGGGGATATACTTTTCTATCTTACTGATTTATGGTTTTCCGCCCTTAGGAACTATGGGGAGACTTGCGTGTGGCGCTTGCATATCCAAAGCTTTGACCGGGTATGGCAACGCGTCACTGTCTCCAAGCTCCTTAATTTGGGTTTCCTCCTTTCTTTGCTTACTTATGTCTAGTTTTCCTTCTTCAAATCGCTCAATATCGTGTTGTTGCGGGGCGACTTCTCTCTTCTTTTTCTGTCAATTGTGGTGTTCTCAGGGTTCTGTCTATCTCTACTTTATTCTTACTTTTCATTAACTGATCTCTCACTGCACAATCCTAAACTCTATCACCACTCGTATGCGATGCTCGACCCTTCTTCTTCACTCATTTCAATTCTGCTCCTTCCCTTTTACTTCTAGAATTGCTCTCGTCTTAATCTTTCGATTCTATTCTCGCTGATCTGGATGAATTTCCGGGTGGGGTCGTCCTAACCTTGTGAAATTTTAATTCTTTAAAAAAAACTTAACTTCTACAATTCTCCCTCTAAAACCTCTAACTTTCCTTCCTCTTTCGACGGTTCTCTCGTCTTCCTGTTGACAATATAAACATCCTTGGCCTTAACATTAACAAAAAAATGTCTTGGAACTCTCACATCACAATTAGCTTAGGGCGCGCCTCAAAGAAACTGGGAATTCTGCCTAGACTGCGAGACTTTTTTTCTTCTTCTCAGTTACTCCAGCTATACAAGAGCCTCATCCGCCTTGTATGGAGTACTGCTCTCATATCTGGGGGGGCTCTGGTTTCACCCGGTTTTTGACCAGGGTCGAATAAAGGCCAAAAGACTTATAACTGTTCCGTTCTTTCACTTCTTGACCCTCTCATCTTTGCGGCGCGACTGTTTGGTGCCTTTTCTCTCTCTAATAGGTACCGGAAGCGGCACGATGCTCGAGGGAACTTGTAATTCGCGTACCACCACTTTACGGCGCCCGTTAGCAACAAGGGGTGCTGTGTCTGCGCACGAGTTTTGTGTGAATATTGCTAACTCCAGGCTAGTACGCTGCGGTGCTTCCTTCTTTCTGTACCTCTGTCCTGTGGAATTCTTTTCCATCTTCTGTGTTTCCTGCTGAATTTAATCTCCCTCATTTCAAAGCTTGCTGTCTGTGCTCATCTGCGTAATTTGCATTAGTTGGTGAGCCTTCTGAGACGTGTAACACCCTCTCCTTGAATAGTGCCCTGTGAGTGGTTGGTGACAACTATAAAAAAACAATGCAGGGAGGAGGCAGGAGGAGGAGAAGGGTTGATAAGTGGAGTTTATACTGTCAGAAGGACATTAAAATTTAGCTAGATATAAATTTAGGAAGCACTTGGAAGAGAAGGGGGTGTGCAAAGGCAATTACGAGTAGGATTGAGCAGTATGCAGGACTGTAAGAGCAGAATACCCCATCCTGAAAGATAAATATATGAAAGAGGTGAAGCGAGCAATATAAGAGGGAGTGTTGAGCCGATAACTGTTGCATGGGGCTGAGACATGGAGCATGACAGGGAGAGAGGAGAGTAGAATTCAGACAGCGGAGATGAATGTGTTGGAGGGACAGTGATTGGAAAGAACGAAAAGAGACAGAGTGAGAAACGGGACAGTGAGGGAGAGCGTGGGTGTGAATCATGATGAATAAAGTGGCGCAGCCAGACTGAAATGGTGGGAACACCTGGAGAGGTTGCAGGGAAGAGAGAGAGTTACCAGCAGGAGGTGGAGGTGGAACCGGAGGGAGTGAGACGGAGGGAAGACCGCGGGAGAGGTGGAGAAGGACACAGAAGAAGATTCATTGAGGAACCATCAATATTTTCTAACATTTTCTACAATATCAAGATGCTGCAATGGATGAGCTGATGGGCGGAAATGGGATCGTGATGATAGATCAAGATTGGAGCTGGGACGGTTGGCCCACTGCCAGGCTAGTAAGCCTGACTGGGAAGAATGTAGATATATATATATAGTATATATTATATTATATATATATATATATATATATATATATTATATAATAATATATATATTATCTAATATTTATTTATATATATATATATATATATCAATATATATATATTATTATTATATATTATATATATATATTTATAATATATATATTAATTATATATATATATTATATATATATATATATATATATATATATATATATAAATATATAATTATTATATATATACCTATACCTATACTTCTGCCCCTGGCCCACCTTTGGAGGGCCACACTGCTTCAAGGAAGCCGGCCGCCCGCACTCGGGCGGTTCCACAGGTCGAGGATAGAGGATACAGAAAAGACGGCACGGGGGGAAGTCGAGAGTGGGAGCATCCTCAGAAGGAGGTGCTCTATTGTATTTTGAGAATTGTAGCATCTGGTGCAAGGGGGGAGGATAAGTTATATATAGTTAAATATATATTTATATGCAATGAGTCTTCGGGTGGTGACGGATCTGCTCCGGGCGAGGTCAATTTGGGCTCTTCTGGACAGCGTTTCTTCTATTGGGGAGAGTTTTGGGGAGGGGGTATATTTAATAAAGTGTTCTTTTGGGCGGTTTTGAAGGTAGTGTTTGTTAGGTGGGTATGGATATGGTCAATAATTACCGAACTTGGGAGGGGGAGGGGGAATTATATTATAAGTGTTGTAATAGAATTGTGCAGGTGAAGAAGGGGGGATTTTTAGTCTTTGTTGAGGGGATTGAGAGACATTTGGTACATGAGTGGGTTGGGTTTATACGGAGGTCTTCTGGTAGCATTGAGTCCACCAATCTCCAGATGTGTGGAAAAGTGGGGAGGAATGGAGGTTTCGTCGTGAAAATGTTGGATTGGGGTGGTTTTAGTGCAACCTGTGATAATCCTAGAGCTGCGTTTTGGGAGATTTGTAGTTTATTTGTGCTTGATTTTGAAATTGCAGGGAAAAATGCTGGGAAGCGTAATTTGTTAGTTCTAAGAAGTTGCTTATAGATAAGTAGTTAGTGTGTGTTTTACTGTCGCTGAAGTTTGGTGTTGGGAAAGGGTTCGAGTGTGTCTTAGTTTTCGTTGAAGTTGTGGAACAGTGATTTCTGGTCAATATGGTGGGAAAACGTCATGTGGATGTCGTAGGTAAGTCCTAGTATTTCTGGGGTTTTGTTTAGTGGGAGGGGGGTTTCGTTGTTAGAGTAAATTAAGGATGGAGGGCAGGATTGATGTGGTCGGTGGTTAAATAGGGTGATAGAAGGACTTAAAGGGGATGCCTGTCATTCTCGTTGGTGATTACAGTTTTCTAAAGCTTGGGTATGTTGTGTGGGTTGTGTTTACGTTGGTGTTGAGAAATGAGGCTAATGCTGCGTCTGCATACGTGAAAGTTTGGTGGAATGCGTGAATTGGGGTGGGTTACGTTGCAGTTAAAAAAAGTTGAATAAAAGGAGAGAGAATTGGCTCCCTGTGGGAGCCCGTTTTGTAGTTTGATAGAGTGGGAGAGTTGGTTTTTTGTATAATCTTTTGCAAACGGTTGGTGAGGAAATTGGAAAAGCATTTTTTGTCATTATTTTTTAGAGGGGAGATGGAGGATTTTTTGAATTAGGAGGTGTGTGGGGACGGTGTTAAATGCTTTGTCTATGTCTATTGCTGTGAGTATAGATCTGTGGTAAGGTGATTGGTTGAAGCCGTTAATGATGTGCTGTGTGAGGAGGTGGAGGCTGTGGTTGTAGAGTGGTTTCTTGTTTTAAATCCGTGTTGGAAGTCTGGGAGAGGAATAATTTGGGAAATTTTTATTTTAATATTATTTTCTTATAATTATGATGGAACAAAGCAGAGAATTGGGCGATAGGAGGAGGGGGAGTTTGGGTGTCTTTTTTCGGTTTGAGTTTAGGGTTATGATGCTTGTTTCCGATTTGGGGGAATTAGTTTGCGTTGCCAGGAATTTATTAAGATGTCTGTATTAGGAGATTGCGTTATCTCCCAGGTGTTTTATGTGCAGGTTGGATATGGATTGGCCTGATGCTGTTGGAGTTTTTGAGGGTTTTAATGGTTTCTGTTTCATGAATTGGTTTGAATGGGGGGTTGGGGTTGGAGACTCTAGTTTTTGAGGTTTTCTAAGTGTTTTTTTGTTTTCCTGTTAATCGGGTGTGCTGGTATTGCGGAAGAATCTTAGCGTATGTTGCGAGACTGTCATGATTGTTGTTTGGGGAGGGAGGGCAGGTATTAGGGTAAAAGATGGGGATTCGTGGGATGGGGGGGTTTATGGTGATTGTTTTTTAACTTTTTGATGACTGCAAGGTTTTCTTTATTGTTTTACGTGAGTGTTTGAAGGGTACAAGAATTTTTTAGTGTTGGTGGTTATGAGGTTATGATTTGGGTGTTTAGGTTTTGTGATTTGGTTAGAGATGTGGGGGGTATATGGATTGAGTTTTGAGGGAGTTTCTTTGTTTTATGAGTTGGCTGATGTTCGGGTTTAGTTTGGGATAGTATGAATTTTTCTGTGTCCCTTTGGGTATGTGAAGGTTTGCAAATTTGATGATTGTTTTGTTTATGAGTGATGGAAGTGAGAAAGGGATGTTATGTGTGGATTTGTGTTGGGTTTTGTGAGTTTCAATATAATTTATATGCGGGCAGTTTTGCTTTTTTTTAGTGTGTATGTTAGTTTTTTTTTTTGGGGGGGTTGATGGGGGGAGTTTGGGATATATGAATAGGAAGGTGGTCCGATTGTAGGTCAGTAATGGTTTCCCAAGTAAGTAAGGGTTGGCAAAAACCCACTTTTTTTGAAAAGCCCAGTGGGGGTTTTTATTATTACAT
>JABUQX010090407.1:0-19670 GCA_015478945.1 Trachelipus rathkii | reverse complement strand
ACACTTTTAATATTAGAGAGAATAAATTAGTAAGCGAATCGAACAGATGATGCTTTGTGGATAAGCAGCTAAGAATCTTCCCCATAAAAGTTTTATTACACTCAACAAGGTGAAGCGCTGCAAAAGAGCCTCACGAAGAAGCGCAGCAGCATGCCACATGTTATTGATGATTTTGATGCCTTAAGACGACGTAATTACGTTCAATTAATCAAGCAAAGGAGAACCATGGTTGGAAATGGTAGTTTCATGTTCCACTATGAAATAAAAAAATAAAATGGCCTCTTGAAATACTGGTGTCCCTTTATCACAGTAAAAACACCCATCTAGACTTATAAAATTGCTCTCTTTTGAAATTACTGATATCCCATTAATGAATATACTCATCAAAAGGAAAGCCTATATATTATTTCAGAGAGCTAAACAAAAGAGCTGAGATTTGTTAAGATTTCATAATTCCTTTCAAACATAAATCTAAGAAATTTTTTACCAAGTTCATGTATGTATTCTTAGTTTCTATCAATATATAATATTCTTAACTTTGATGGTTTATATATATGATTTTATTCTTAAATTTAAATTAAGAAATTCAAACCTCTCAAATACTTTCCTTTATAAATTGTGATTAATCACAGATCAAAACTCCTTTATACTGACTTGGCTTATATATATATATATTATTAAATATATATAATATATATTAATATATAGTATAATACTAATATATATAAATATCATTATATTATATATATAATATATATATATTATATAATATAATTATATAGTATAGTATTAAAATATATATACTTTATATTAAATATATATTATATTATGTATAGCATATAGGTATATATATTATAACTATATATATATATTATATATTATACTATTTATTTATATATATATTAACTAATTATATAGATATATAATAATATATAGTTATATAATATATTATATATATAACAAACAAAAAAGAAATTTTTATGCTTACTTACCCTACATCCACTTATCCGAAGACTTCATTCCAACCCAATTCTCCTCTCCACCTCCAACCCACTGGCTTCAGACGAAAATCTCTTGTGTTAAACATTTTTAATTTCCTAAGCTTTTAACACAGCAGTTCCTCCTCTTTTTAAAATATACATCTATACCCCCCAACATTAAGACATCTGAAAAAAAAATATTATCCTTCTTAAACAAAAATATACACAAATAAACACACACAAACAACACACACACAATCACACGCATACACACACACACACACTATATAAATGTATATATATATATATATAAATTATATATAATATATGATAATAATTATACTTATATATTATATATATATATATATATTATATTTAAATTATATATTATATATAATATATATTATGTATATATATATATATATATATATATAATATTATAATATATATATATATAAATATGATATAGTGTCTAACCCATACTATATTAATATTATATATTTTAATTATATATATAATTACCTATATTAATTAGTTTAAATACTAATATATAATATTATATTGATTGATTGTGCCGGTTCCAATGGAGTATCTACGCTCGTACAACCGCGTTCGGGCAAGTCAACAATGAGTATCTCTCGTCTTCAAAAGGTCCAGGAAAATAAGGAAAGCTAGCAAAGTTTTTCATCAGTATTTTTACAAAGAAACATTAACATTCGAGACAAAACTAATAAATAATAATATAAAAATTATAATACCCCAAAATTTTATTATTGGCTATCTAATAATTCCCCAAACTGCATCAATAAATCACAAAATCCTGATACTGAAAGTATAAGCCAACAATATCGAACATTAAACAAAATAAACAGTTTCGCAAATATAAACAACCTGAATCACTGAAGCAAATAATTCTAGTAAATCATGTAGAAAACAATAATCAAGAAAAGTATTTAGTCAACAAATAAATTACGTACCTTCACAAAAGCTCAATCCCAAATTAAAAACCCAGCTTTTTCGTTCAAATATAAACCTTAATAGTTTTATGGGAACTTAAAATCACCACCACACTTTCCCTACTCGTGTGAAGTGGGTACATATCATCAAGACATCCTCCTATTCTCCTTCCTATCGACCTAATATTTCCGTGCACGATGGAGATACCCACCCACAATCTCCTCCCCTCCCGTGACAGTGGGGTAAGTACCCACTCAATGTACCATCCTTGCTCCCGATGAAAGGGTGAGACCACTCAAGTACCCTTTCCTATTCCTGTGCAGCGTTAAACCAACCGAATCCCAAGCAGCGTCGCTTGAAATCGTTGCATATGGTCTCACGATGAACACCTAAATGATGTAGACCTCTGTTGTTGTCACACCAATCACGAAAAACCTATTTTCAAAAGGTTTGTGCCTTTCAATGGTTTTAACAAGCCAATATACACCAGTGGCCTAAACGGTAGACCGTCGGTATTCAGTAACTGCGGGTCCGGATAGTTGATTCTGGGGATGGCAAAATATCCCAAATCGTTTGGCATCGACCTTAGATCGCAAAAAATGTTTAATGAAAAATTAATTCTAACTTATTTTGACCCAACTTTATAATAAAATTTTCTATCACCCTAAGGGCATTTTTAAAATTCATAACTTGCCATAGTATTACAACTTTAAAAATGACAATTCAACCTAATATTCACACAACTGATTACCTTTTCTTACCATCTGCTATCCATAAGGAACGAAAAAATCGTCGGCATTTTTCGGGAGAAAGACTTTCCACAACCGCCGCTGCAATTCTCAAAATATGCGTTAGTGGTTGATTTAAATAGCCACCTCCATAAACTAATATAATATATATATATATATATCTATCATTACATATATATATATCTATGAGTATTTTATATTATATATTATATATAATTATATAGACTATATATTATATAATATATATATATTATAACTATATATAAAAAATATATTATATAATAATATATTATATAATATTCTTTGGTAGAAAGAGAAAGCACAAGGTCACATTGAATCCGACCAACAGAATTGCGGTTCAAATCAAAATTCCAAAGAATGCAAAGAAGCCGCAATATACACAGTATTATTTGACATATACTAAAGTAAATAGAAGACTAATAGATAAGGGTTCAAAGAGCTTTAACTTTTATGTGCGGTTTTATTAGAAACATAATGCGTAAAAAGAGGTAAAAGAGTTGAAAATTTTGAGACTATTGCGAGTCGCAATTAGCCCTTCCTTGAGGAGGAGACCCCCGATTAGAGAGAGAAGAAAGTTTCTGTGTAGTAGCAATCAATACAAGGGGAGAGAGTGTTCAATCGTTTCGACGTTTAGAATAGGATTGAGAGAGAGGTCGTGTGTGCATAGTGTGGTAAAAGCAGCGAATAAAAAAGGACACCTCTTACCCTTGTTGTCAAGAGGCTGGTTGCAGGTTGGAGCGTGGAAACCACACCCGAAACATGCGCGAGGCGTACTCGAACAGAGCGAATGAAACCGGCAATCTGTGTACGTTTCCTACGCTATATATATCACGTGTACTACTCTAGACATATTAGTATTATACTATTATCGAGATATGTTAGTAGTCTCGTGCGGGGTATTTCACTGTCTGTGTAGCTATATTAGATTCTGCGAATAGTCTCTGCGAATCGATCTAGTGAAACAGATTTGCAGTAGCGCAGCTAGGTACTCTGCATTCAGTGTTGTAGAACTCCAGATGCTGCAGTTGTGAGCACGCAGAGCTATGTTATCTGTTGTTAAACAAGTATATATTCTTTAAATTGTTTGTCTCTGAATGAATTAGGTTAACCCAACATAAATCTTCCCATAAAATATAACCCTCAGTAAATGATATAAATGGCAATCAAATATATAGATACGATTGTCTTATGTATACAGTGCTTGATCCTGAGCATCTCTCGCTCTCTCTCCTCTCATAAATATCCAGGAATTTATATGTGATGAGCATAAGGTTAGATGATCATCATATTCGCGCAGTGGTGTATATGCCCCTCAGCATAGTACACGTGATAGAACTGAAGAACTCGATATAGAAGCGAAGATGTGTGATTCTAGCATTCAACAGTTCGTCTAAGTACTTCAAGATATAAGAGTGGACGTGTCAAAAAGAGCAAGTTGTATACACATTATGTAAAAAAATTACGATGTTTATGGCACTCATAAATTGGAGAGCTGTCATATAAAACTCGCCTAAAGGTCATTACTTATATATAAGTGATCTACAATTAACCACTCATCTATTTCAGCTAGAATTAACAATAATAAAAAGTGCATTAACCGCAGATTCAAAATTTATACTTAAACTACACAAAGATGGGTCTATATCTTAAAAAAAATATCAGTATTAAACAAGCATTATAAGTTATTTCAACCTGGAATGCATTTTTTAATATTTTATCCCACTCATCTGTCTTCAGTGATCGGCGTAGTTCAGTGTGCGATTAATGACGAACTTACAAAGATTAAAAAAGAATTTTTTTTCTTTTTTTTGACAATTTTTCTATTATAAAATATTAATTTATTTTTTTTTTAATATCACTTATATAACAAATATATGTTAACGAAAAATTTCTAGATATTTTTTGAAAACTTACTTGTTATTAATATAGTGTCTATAAAAAAAATATATATAATGAGAAGATCTTTCTAATGAGAAAGAAAACTATTTAAAAATTATAGTATACGAGAAGAGACCATATCCATAAACAATCATTAAACTCTAGTATAAGAAATAAAACTCTTCACAAACATAATATCTATATAAACATTATATTTATAATTGTTATTAATAGAAAGTTTACCTCAACTCTAGAAAAATATCTGGAAAAATACAATGTCTGGTAGTTGTCTTCTCTATACTACATAATATTGCGCAAAACGCAACATATACTTAGTGTAATAATAAGAAGTAATAAAAATTAGTTTTTCTACATTCTATATTATATCAGTATACTATACTTATGATATGTTACCGGCTGATACTCCTTCTAGATATACCAGATAAGTATAGTATCTAAAAATAATATTAATTGCATATAGTACGAAATTATATATTGAGACGTTATATATGTTGGATAATATTTGGAAGGTGTCTAATATATATATATACTATTTACTAAGGGCTTTTCTAATAGGGTTTAGAGAAGAGTTACAATAATCATCTGTATATAATTCATAAAATCTATTTTCGCTGCGAATATATACTATCTAAAAACACTCGTATGAGAGATTCGAGAATACTATATATATAAACTAATATAGTATACCTAATGTCAAGTGTAGACTAACTGTTTCATTCATAATGTATAAATAATATATATACATATATATATATAATATATATAATATATAATAAATTTATAATTATATATTAATTAATAACTTAATATTAATATATATTTATTATAATATATATATAATATTAGTATTAAATATATATATATATATATATATATATATATATTATAAGATAATATATATATAATATATATATATATATATAATAATATATATATATATATATATTAATCAGAGTTGCCCAATTTTTTAATACTTAAAATATATACAGCAATCGCACAAAAAACGTCAAATAATAGTAAAAAATCTATATCCGGCTAATAAGCGCTAAAAAGCGCACAATTATTATTAAAATAAATTTATCTTAAATTGAAAAACACTTAAAGTTCACGACAAACAAGAATTTATTATTTTAAAATGAGCACAAATTCATAATATATGCGCGTAAAATTCAATAAAAATAATAATAAAGCGCATAAACTAAGGAGTGAGGTAGGAATTATTTTTATATTATATTAATCACAAAGATCCTAGCCCAAACGGTACAACCCAATCTGGGTATATGAGCAAAAATAGATAATCAAGACTCCTTCAGTAATGATTATTCGATTATGTCTGTGATCTCCTCTTGCTGTCTCCTCGCATTCTGAATAGTCATATTCCCTTTCAAAATGATAAATTTTTTTCAAAATATGCTAAGTTTCCATGGATCCATCTTTGCAGCAATGTCGAAGCCTTGACTAAACAACCTTTCCACTGCGCTTGAGGCTGGCCTGGCTTATTCAATTTAAATGTCAACGAAAATGGAGAGGATAGCGAATTATATGATAATAACTATAAATACTCCTCAGAAAACACTACTACAAATCTATAAAATATCAAAAAACACGAAATACATTCTTCGTTATGAGTGGAATAGTTGTTCTTTGAGCTAGAGATTAACCTCCAGTTACTCAGACCATCAAAACATATACAATATATATATGATCACACACTTCTCCCTCCAGAGTGTGAAATATCTAGATTAATAATGTATAGCCCTATCATTCTCATTTCTTGATGAAAATGATAAGAAAGTAGTAATTACAAAGGAAAACGATTATCCTTTTTAGAGTTTTATACATTAAACATTATATTCAAAGCTATTATCAGATATAAGATATGGAAATATAACCTTATAGGT
The DNA here is from genome assembly GCA_015478945.1 of Trachelipus rathkii. NCBI lineage: Eukaryota > Metazoa > Arthropoda > Malacostraca > Isopoda > Trachelipodidae > Trachelipus > Trachelipus rathkii. Next base: position 13,163 of record JABUQX010090407.1, on the reverse strand, counting down.
TGAATGGTATAATATTTAGTAAAGATGTTATAGACCATTAAAGTAAGAGAAAATGTAATCGAGGTTAGAAGGGTTCGATAAATGTGAGGTTCAGATTTAGTTATTATTAGGTTAATTCTAATGAATGATATTAAATAGCGGTGTAAATAGATTGCAGTATGAGTTAATATAGTAGCCGCTATATGGCAGTAATTATTTGCAAATTGGAGGATAAGAGGTACCCTATAGACATATGGTATAGTGACTTGATCTGAAGTGATATTATGTGTGACATATACGGGGTGACTGCGTAGATATCACCTTGTGCAAGCGCTTTACGTCTAGGTATATGAAGTAAGAATCTCAAATATCACATATAGCGTATTCCGTATAGATTATATTATTTATCTATAATTATTCTAGTCCACATCGTTAATCTACATCGGTCCAAGCAATTATATTATGACAATATAAAATCACTGAGGAGTATTATATAAAAGCCCTGTTCAGTAGAGTACAGGTATAGTCTCATTTTTTTATAATGTAGTATATAAGGGTACGAATACTTATTTTATACCGTAATATTGACATTACTGGATAAAACCCCTAAGAATAAATAAGAGTTACTCGAAAAGAAGAGGTAGCGGTCATTATTATGCTACTTTTACTGTCGCTGAGATCTTTTCGTTATACCCATATTACCCTACGTTAAAGGGCGGTTACCACAGCATTTAAGTTAACAGCAATGAGTTATGCTTACGGAATGGTATACTCAATTGATAATTGAAAAATTATATCACCACCAGACATGTGTCAATACATCAAGACTCTTTTGTTTTCTCTCAATCACATTTATGTACGCTTGAGATGGCTTTTATAAAGCGTTCAAATTCCTCTCCGAGGAACTAACTTACGATTTATTTCCGCTGCAAAGTCATTTCATAAGTAAGAGTACATTAATAGGTTATGGTCCTTTCCTTAAGTAGACTAATCCCATCAAATTCTTGACGCATATAGCGGCTAACCACCCGAGATTCTTTTGATAGTAAGGATGACAGTGCCATCTTAATTCTTTGCAGATATACTATATGCAAGCGCACTCATCAATGGATAGATGTAATCATCTGCAGTGTCTCAAGCTCTTCTAGTCTTTCACGCTATATCTATTTAGTTTACCCATCCATTCGACTTTTTTTATCATATTTCAAGGACTAGACAAGTTTTAATCGGCTGATAGAGTTTAAAATAACCATCCGTGCACAACCTTCTGCGAGTATATGCATCAGGCAATGCATGTCTCTTGTCTTAGTATAAAACTAAGATTAGCAGCAAATGGAGCTCGCCTCGTTCGCAATTATTTGCGATATCCTGAGCAGAGTACCATAAGTATCCGCAAGAGATGTCGCGATGACAGAGCAGATAAGCTAAAATTACACTAGAGGATGTATTCAACAGCCTCAATCACTTATATGCAGCTTACGTCATCTACCTTATAACTAACATGGGAAATACAAGCTGTTGCTGACCTACACACAAAATTTTATCTGAAATTACTGTCTAGTTTGTCGACAATGGAGTTTTCAAGGTATCTTAACAGCTCTTTTATAGAGATGCTATCTCTTACTGACAGATTCCATTAAACTTGGGATTGGTTTAGTGAATATCACCCAATAGTCTTCTTCTAATTCTCGCAGCTATGTTGTGTTTGTATTCGTTGAATGAGCATATCCACAAAATCCTTGGTTGCTTATGCTAAATGTGTCTATATTTGAATAAATGAGTTCTCTTCTTCGAAAAGGTACCAGGCATGACATCTCAACGAGGATCAAAACTACTCTAAGTGATGCAAAGCCTCTAGTAGACACAATCGAGAATGCTCCAATTAGTAGAAAATTGACACGCATCTGTCGCGATTTTGTGGATGGGATAGTACCATCAAATGTAGCATGCATGTTACTTTAGATGCGAGATGTTACTTGAGCTTGCGAGAACGCAATTTTTAGTCAAATGACGAGAACAGTCACTTAATGTATGTCACTGTTTATTCTTATAGTCTCCACGTGAATTTGGCGATGTAGAGCATCTCTCAAAGAACGAGAGCCACTTCTCTCTAGCATCAAGCACACAGAGTGTCTCTATATGCGCTGTAACTCTCAGTCACACTCGATCATTAGGTCAAGCACATAGCATCATACTCGCCAGATGGCGCTCCCATCAGATAGCATTGCAAGTCTTAAGATTGACATCTAAAGAATGGAAACCTGAAGATTAAATTTTTTAATAATTACTAATAAATTTTATTACTCTATTGAGAGGTGATACTGTATATGAATTTTTTCGTCCGATCAGACTCGTTGGAATATTAGTTCATACATGATTTAGAGAGTCGTAAATATGACATCAATGTCTAATGTGGTATGATAATTTCTCCGCAATATATTTATTATATGGTCGATCTTTGTGCTGTCTGTAATAAATATACAGATAACTGCTCTAGAGTAAGCAAATGAAAATCTAAGGACAGACTCTCTCTTGCAGATTATTTCAATCACCACCTATAATGCATCACATTAACTCCATTCTATATGAAGAACTGCGCTGTTGATTATTCCACAGTTGTCCAGCGTCCTGACGTTTAAGGCTCACCATATCAACTTGTAACCGAGAGATAAAATATTAGATGACCGTGCTACTGTCAAGTCAAAATTCCTTAATTATTAACCTGTCATATGAAACCCAGAATGCGCAACATCTTACTACTCAACCTTTCTTCTGAGAAGCGACATAGTAGCGAAATCCATGAGTTCAGAAACGCTTTCATCCAGTAGACCTAAGGAATTCGACAAGAACTCAGAACTGTCCGAGCGTGTAACAGTGGAACCAGAAAGTACAATGCACCGAGACAGCAACTGCTAAGAAGTCTATATAGACAATTGAATCGAGAGAGCATTATTAAATCAAAAATGAAGGAATTATAATAGGTAAGATAAAATATTCAGAAGCAGTTTATTTGAAGAATGGGATTATAAACAAATTATTGGAAGTAAAAGTATATTTTGTAAAAAATCACACAACATTTATAGTTAACCTGTAGAAATAAAACATCTACCCTTCAATATAGTAAAGCTACTCTAACGAGCTCTCTTCAGAGGGTCAATATACGAGCAACTAGACTGCAAAGACGAGTCCTCATCCTATGTTGACGACACCTGCTTCCCTTGGCAGTGCATGTTCCTCACTGTCTCAGTTTTTGAACAACGCCACTGCAAGCAAAAACTCGAAAAGTTCATCTCGCGATCAATTAGAGCCTAGGTAGCCACAAGCAAATTTGAGAGCCAGTAAAGCTACAAATACAAGCGAAGTAACAATCGTAGACACAGCTGAAGGAGCGATTTTTTTTCTCTACTATAGTTTGACAGGAGAATTAATCATGCCACGTGTGCACCATGCACATCTAATTGATCATCCGAGCCTTAAGTTATATCTCCCTATCCTGTGTCTTTCTTTTTACGACACAGAATATAGGTACTTGAGGAACAAGTAGGAATTGTACAAAGCGTCATCCAATAGGCTGATATACCAAGAGATACAGAGCTGCTTCCTTTTTTTTTCGCACCAAGAGATATCTGTCTATACACGAGAGATCGCAATCGCGCACACATCAAGATAGAGTGAGTAAGCACTTCACGAGCTCCTGCACTCATTCTTTTTCCCATTTTATAGCTTAATTCTAGTACTGTTTCCTAGATTCGAAATTATTTAGACTGAGAGATAGTAACTAAAACAAGATATTACATCTCGCAAGATACGTATAGTGATAAACAAGATATTTATAGAGGTATGAAAAGATTGGTCTTGGCATAGAAATTAGTAACTAAAAGGAGGGCTTGAAAGTAACTTAGATAGGAGTAAGGTTATGTTCTGCATGATGACCAGTCCTAACTAGATTGTATGTAAAATTATGTTAAAATATCATAATGAAAGTCATGCAATAATACTTAATATAAGTAACTGTAAATTATATTAAAATTAAATACATTAAAAAGATCATATATAATATATAGTTGGATAATAATTGAAGTAAATTATATAAGATTAGATAATCACAGATAGAAGAGATAGAAAATGAATTAAGTTAAGTAAGAGAATAGAAAGTATAATAATGTATAACGAATCTCAACATCAATAAAGTTAAACTGGAATAATAATCAAGTGATGAGATATTATAGATTAACAAATATAAAATATATATATTTTAGTAGATGGAAATAATAATAAAAGAATTGTATAATCGGTGTTAAAATGCTTGTTCCTCAAGTTGAAAATGAGATGATAGAAACAATAGAGAGATAGAATGTATAAAGGAGATTACAGAAAATGAAATTAAGATTAGGAAGTAGTAAGTTGATATTATGTCTAGGAATTAATGTAAATATTTATAATACTATTAAAAATAATAAATTTATCAAATATTATATAATTTGATCAATTAATTTGAGGGGTTATTATATTATTATAACAATACTCATAAAATACACGGTGTACATTATTATTATAAGAAAAATAGAAGGAATATTAAATCGTAGTATTTGAGATTTGTGTGGTGTGAAGTAAATGGCAGTAAATGATGAGTAATAATCAATGAAAAGTATGTTGAATATGTTTTGATCGATTTGAGTTAAAGGTATATATAAGTTATAGAATGATAGTTATCGGTATTGTATTAGGGATTGTATTAGTTGCGAGGTGTTGGAACCGAGCGGCTGGAGAGAACCTAGAACTAGTATAAATAAATATAGTAAGTATCGTAGAGTCTTGATGTTAACGATAAGTTTAGTATAGGTAGAAGAAATGTGATAGTTTGCAGAGCTAAGAGATAAAAAGGTGTGACTATATATATAGAAGTCTGACTGTGGTAGGTATTTATGTAGAGTATTAGGTTTAGACCCCATCCTAGGTATCCAAGATTGAAACCCTTATACTACTGTAACTAGATTTACATAATAGTAAGTGATCTACTATCCGCTAGTTATCAGTGTAAGCTCTAAGGTGGATTTTCTTATGTAACATTACTAATGAATTTACTGTATAAATTATAATTTATACGTACAAGCACTGCGGTAAGGGTGGGCTATTATCTTTTCATTTGATCAATATTTACTATCTAACTAGCTATTTCCTTTCACGCATTAGCATTCGTAAATATAGCACATATACTGCGCAGTTCTCAGAAAAGAGGTATGCTTAATGTATATCAAGTAAGATATATAATTATACTGCATTTTTGACCATTATCTCAAAAATCATCTTCAGATATATTTACCATTAGCAGACTCTCAGAGAACAGATGTGAGGATATAGTAAGTACGAGCGAGTGAGATCATGATGTAATATATCAGAAAGTCAAAAGTACCCCTCCCCCCCCTCTAAACCTATGTATAGCGTATCGACTACCTAGATATACGCTAATACATATAGTATAATAAAATAATCACCTTAAAGATCTTCTGCAACACTCGAATTAGATATACACAGTGTTATATACCTTGAGTACTGATCGCACATAATAAATATCCCCTTCAATAATCACATTATTTATAAATGCAGATTGCAGAAGAATTTAACACAAATTTGACTAATAAATATAGAGATTAGAAGCGCTAAACAAATATTCTCATTATTAACCAGGAGCGAGTGATAATTTAAGCATGTTTCTCATCTTTGTCTATAAGAAAAAGTTGGACTTAAATGAGCGCCAAAAGCGAGCTAGACAATAAAAGGGCTGTCACTACTATTTATATGAATAAAATGACAACAAAAATCTCAGCAATACACCAGAAAAAAACGCAACGTATGAATCTTTTGCGCATAATTTTGTCGCTCTATGCTCGATTACTATCCTTCGCCCAGGTTTCTCATCTTCGCTCCTGCTTATATGAACCAGTCCCTCCTGAGCTAAATTAAGTCATTATGTATCAATTCCACGTCAACAAAAAGGACGTGATGGTGATTGGAGATAGCCTTACACTCCCCTCCAGTTAGTCGTCGATTTAGCGATCTCGAGGGATTCCCATAAAAATATATCGTAATCTAGAGGTCTCTGCGTGCTATATAAGTACGCATACTAATATCCTAAAACAGATTATTATAATATAAAGTAAAAGATTTTCAATATATAGTAATAATGACCAATAATTCTAATACACAATTAATCAAATAAAGATCATAGCAAGATAATTAAATCACCACTTGAAAAATGAGCTCTTAGTCCAAATAAATTAGGGAAAATTAATTTAATAGTATATCATATTGTTTTTTGCTATTTTACCTTTGCAAATAATAATAATTATAAACTATTATAATAATATAATCACTATTCTATTATTCAATGATCAAATTTAAAACACTGTTATATTGATATCACTAAATCTCATGTTTCAGAGAACGTTAATAAATATCATGTAGGACAACTGAACACGCAAAAGACCCTAGGCTTCCTTGAGAATATTATCAAAACCTATTGCGATTTATTATCGACTTGTAGTATCACTTTGCTTTTGTATAGTTGAGTGTTAACTAATTACTGTGCAGAAGAGTTTCAAATTTATGCTGCTCCATCGGTTAAACAATCGTTATGAATATAATGCTCTAATACAATTTTCTAATAATATTTCTCAGTAGCAATTTTATACATATAACACTCTCAACTAGTTTATCGTATAGAGTATTTATAGTCATCATATGTCTTTCTACAGTAAGACTAGATCACACTCTAATATAATTTAGATAAACTATAAACTAGCTTCGTTCTTCATTACTTGAGATATATTGTATCCATATATCTAATAATGAATATCAATATTGGTGAGCTTGGTAAGAATATTTTTCTATACAAAGATACATCTCCGCTCTGTTGTTCTGAACCAGTTTACAATACAGACACAATTCTTTCCTCATACTTAAAGTCCCTATTAACTGTGCGAATTCTCCGCAATATTGCTTTCTTATTAGTAGGAACGTCATTGATTACCTGTAACTTAGAGAGTGTTATCTATACACATTTTAATACCCGGTAAGACTGGGATAGCAGAACCCTAGGCCACTTAAGATCGACTCAATCGCCCGTATAATTAGTGCAGCTTCAAGACACGTACAACTCTCACTAGTAAGGTGCACTCTGTCTCTTGTCTGCGAGTCTTTTGTACAAAAACTTACCATTGTATAGGTGTGAGCATTCTCCGAATAGATGGCTTTAAGGCAATATATTGAACAAGTGAGTTGAAACGTTTCCCCATGCAAATTTAGATCCGGTAATACTAAATTGAGATGAAAATTTCTGTTGTTCCATCATTTTAAGTCGAGCTCCGAATAAATTCGGCCTCGAATTATTCTAAAAAAAAACAAAAACATGTAAAAAAATGGAGCAGCCTGCATCAATACCAGCGAGACAAATCTGCACCAAACAAAACTCAACCCAGCAAGCTCTTCAGCTGAGTATATATCTAGAGTATTAAAATTTCATTGCAAGACTATACCGACTGCATTTACCCTCATAATATCATTTTTTCTATATTATAGGCTCTTACCGAATACGTTGTATAATATTGGCCTATTCACTTTGTACGAATATAAGGATACTGTAACTATTGTCTTTCGTAAATTTTAGTGAATATATAATAAAAAAAAAGTAAAAGAATATAAGAAATTTGTACTTATAAATATATGTGAAACAACACCATTCACTAGAATGGATTAGATTATTTTTATTAATGATTTATATGTTTAATCTACATAGTCTCAAATTCAGTGATCAGTTCTCTTACCCCAGACTTGACCGCTATGCTTGTTCTTACAATGTACTCTACTGGCAAAGTCTCTTACACTACTCTTCCTCTTTTTTACCTAATTTCCTTTACAGGTTGTGTATCAGTTCATGTCTACCCCTCATTGCTAGAATGTGTCATATGGAATCAACAATTCTGATGGCCAATATATATTAATAATATTAAAAGAAATCAAATACAGGGTGTTGTTCACAAAGTGAAGAAAAATAATACTGAAGCGCTCTTTCAGAATTCTATTTACCATTCATACACCATTCAGGGCCTGGTGGAAACTCTCGCCAAAATTAGAAAAGATAATAAACATTTTATTATCTTTAGTTTGAATTCAAATTCGTTCCGTTTAATTTTGTTAGAATTGCAAGACATCAATGTGGTTAGGTCTCGCAAACGTATTATCTAACTCTTTCCTCAGTAAGACACTGAAGGCAAAATAAGCATTGAAATATTTTGAACATTTCCTTATCTGAACTCACTAAATTTTCATCAATTTTAATTGGAACCAATTGTCCTATTCTTACTTTTAATATTATAAAGCTAATAACACTTGTCTCAGATTCCCATTGTTAAACTATCCTTTTGCTAAATTAATGTTATGACCTCTCGTAAATCTCTCGCACTTCTCTATTGTCTGCATTGGTTAAATGTTCACTTTTCTATTTTTTCCTTAATGCTTTTCTAGCCAAATAGTTCAAGTATAATGTTTATATAACGTTTTAATATTTAAAACATCTACCGTGTTCATAATTTTCTCTCTTCATCTCTCATAATTTGATGATATAACAAATGGGATCTGATTGGCAAAATATCTTTACTGTTAAAAATCTTTCACACTGCTGCAAAAATTGAAAATGAGCTTGAAGCATGATAAAATACAGTTGTATAAACATTGTAGAAGATTTACCCAGTATTTAGTTTCTATTATACTGATAGCTATGATCTTCACAGGTAAAAATTTGGTAAAATCAGCCAAACAATGCCCTAAAAAAAGCTTCTTCAGACTCTTGTCTATTACTATTCACCTTGCTGCTAAAGTATATATTCTTGCTGCTCTCTCTTTTTGCGCTTTCTTATTGGAGTGAATTAAGTTCATTTCTAGTGTTTTGAACTGATAATGTTCAATAAAATCATCGAGCCCTATTACTAACCGTTATTGAATATTTTAAAGCAAATCTACACTATCACTGTAAGTTTATCGTCCATTATCTGCTCAAAGTCAGCGCACCGAAAGTCTAGACAATATTTGCGCTCTTTGGCCACCGGACTAACATGGGTTATACTTTAAAACAAATCTAGAAACTAGAATATTCAGTACTAAACATTTTGCTTAAATGATATATGATCCAAAAAAAATATAGAAAAAGAAAACAAGTGCTGTTCGGTACTTTACAAAAACCTCTTTCACAATACAGGATGTATAGCGTTTTACATAAGGCAATGCTCTACGAATATTTGGTAAAAATCGCATTTTCGTGTGGAAATTCTAACAGGATCTTTTCCTTATTAACCACTTAGCACAATTTGAGCCCAGATATTACATTCATTGTAATTAAATACTAGTATTTATATTGATCGGCTCACTAAGTCAAAAGTTCTGCCTCACCCTCTAACTTCATACACCATGAGTTCATACGTTAGTTAAATATTCAATCTAACTAGTGGCATCGTATCTTGTGGGTTTCTTTGAGACCGAATCTGGGGTCAAAAAGTTATCATAGTATACCAATTTCGATGGAAGTGCATGAGAACTGACTATGGTCAACCATATTAGACAAGGAATTCCACAATGAATGGCAGGAAAATTAAAATCAACCTCATTATGTACTATAAAACATTTGCTTTAGCTGTGGCATGCTGTCTTATATTGTCTTTCACAATTCTGCGTCTAAATTCCTTGAGCCTGGGCCCATGTGAGTGTTCTAATAGAATGCCTCCTATTCTAATGAATTTTATTGTATATAAGCCAGTAATACTCTATCCAGCCAACTATCCTTTGGAGTTGCAAGAAAATGAGTGTGATTCATCTTTATATAGTCGAGTCATGATTAATTAAGATTGAGAGTATTAGTCTTTTTAACATACAAGCGCCACACCACCAACGCGGCGCAAATTCTTTCCTCTACGCTGGTAAAAATAAAGTGAAGCGAGGTGGCTATTTTCATATTCCTGGAAAGGTAGTTCTCCATATTAATCCTTTCTTCATTAAACCATTGCCATGCAGTTATGCATAATAATTCTAGATTCTCATTTTGGTATATTACTAATTTCAGCCTCGATCTCTTTTTATTTCTAAGGACTAGAGGCATATAGTGAAAAAAAATTTGATACAGTCCCGAAATGCTTGTAATATTTTATTATCAGTCATCGGATTAATTTGCACCTGTAATAACAAACATCTATAAGCTTTTATTTATCTCCTGCACTATTAATAGTTACCATTGGCTATTATTTGTATCACTAGATTATTAGCCCAACCACCCGCCAATGCTTTACCTTAGTGTGTTTGCTACAAAACAAGATCTCCAAAAGCTAGTTACTGAAAGCCTCAAAACCTTTAGGGCGACTGCAAGTGAACATCACATACTGCTGCACAAAAAGATCTTTATCATAGGCCAGAAAGTTCTCTCCACAAATCCAAAACCCTAAAAATATTGTTTGAAAACTAATTTTTTAAACCCTTTCATTTACACCTAAAGCCTACTTCAACCATTGCCTTGACCTTGCACCTAACCATAGAGTAAATCCCGAAAAATGCATGCCACCTTCTTCCACATAGCTTTCATCTTCTGTAATCAATCTCCTGATAACTCTGGATTATTAATTCTTGCTGACACTTTCTTTAAATGTGCCTATATCGATTTGCTACAGCACAGCAAATCAACATCTCCTGAAATCAATCATTTGTAGAAACCAAGTTACTGTTACATCACTGTATTCACATAATAACACTCACTCCTGGCACGTTGATAACATAATATGAATGATATATATATATATATATATATACTATATAGAAATATTAATATAGTATTATAAGTAGCGTTAATGATTTTAGTATAAGTAGTAGTATATATAATATACACCTGAGATATATATATATAATTATTAATATAGATAAGATAATCATATATAATTATATATATATATATATCATATATAAATATAATAATATATATATATATACTATATAATATATATAATATGATAGATAATACTAAATATGTATGTATGTATAATAGCATCTGCCAGGGTATGTATGATATCATAATAATATCATATATATATATATATATATAATAGTGATATTATATAGAATATATAATATATATTATAATACGTATAAATATATATATATAATAATATATATAACAACATTATATATAATAATAAGTATAATAGTATTATTTCTATATTATATATATATATGGTATTATATATATACCATATTATATAAAGTATAGAATGATATATTCCAAATATATAATATATGATATATCTAGAGTAATATACGAAATATAATATATTACCTACTATCCTATCAATATTTATATATATATATTATTAATTATTTTAATATAATAACTTTACTTATATTTCATCTATATATAGTTTAATATTATATATAAGTATATATATATATATCTGTAAATATATAGTATAGTATATAATAATGTAAATTTATATATATACTTCTTATATTATGAAAATTTTCCGAATTATTATAATTAGCATATATTAAGTTATTTTATATTATTTATTGATATTATAGGATGTAACTTATTAGGGTAGTATATATACCTATGAAATTATATATATATTATATATATAATAAATTATACTTTATATGATATATATATATAATATTGATAAATATATAATATATATAAATATATATATAGCTACTATATATATATTATGGCAATTATATTGTTTTATTTTAATAGTATATATACTATATATAAATATACAGAAATATATATATAGCGTAGTATAATATATATAATTATATATATGGGGAGAGAGAGAGGGAAGAGCGAGAGAGAGAGAGAGAGATAGAGAGATATGAAGAGAGAGAGAGAGTAAGAGGAAGAGAATGAGAGAAGAGAAGAGAAGAGAGATAGGATGAGTAGGGGGAGAGTGAGTAAACTGAGAGATCGAACTAGAAAAGAGAAGAGAGACAGGAGAGAGAGAAGAGAGAGAGAGAATTTGATGAGCCCGAAATTCTATCGAAGAGAGAGAGGTGAGAGAGGAGAGAGAGGAGAGAGAGCAAAAGCGAAAGGCTAAAAAACTCCAGAGGAATGCGATGCGGAAGAGGACAGAGAGGAGAAGGCAAAAAGACGGAGGGTATTTTTTAGTATTTTTGATGCTTGTTTGAGGATGGTTCTTGTAGTCTAGATTTTGCATTTTTGATTCTTTTGAGTTTTTCACGTTCCCAACGAACAAATCTCATTATTTTGTTTTATAGTTCGTTAGTTTGCCTCAATATCTTATTGAGGATTTAGGAAATTCCTCAGAATTTAGTGTTTTTATGAGGTATTGGATTGGTCGATCGATCTATGTTTAGTTCGTTTAGTTGAATTATATGACGAAAGTAATACCAAGTAAGCTGAAATTAAATAAATCAGAGCTGGAAAGAATTATAGTAAATATCTAATGCATGGAACCATTACATTAACTATTATCGAGCAAAATATCACGAAATTTAAAAATTCTTTATCAATATACTTCTTTTCACAAGGGTGTAAGAATTTAAGTTTTGGCAATAAAGATTGTCTACTTTTTTTTTTTTACCTTTTTACATAACACAGCTGTGAGAGAACTAATGATTGAGAAATATTGTTAAATTATTTTTATAAGTAAAATTTGAAATATACTTTGTTTTTACATAGACAACACACACTGCTCTACACACACACGCACGCTACGCACCTACAACACATTCACATTCGAGCAGGTGGGGCAGCAGCGATCACACACACACACACACCAGCGAGCACGACACACACACAACACACAGACACACAACACACAGCCACCACACACACAGCAACGTGACACCCTTATTGAAGAAACAAAATCTATCAGTGAATGAAAAAATAAATGTGAACGTGGCACTGTCTGGCGCAACGGCTGTTTTTGGTGCGGGGGGCGGGCCGCGGGGGGCGCCGTGTTCTTCTTCCTTCTCTTTCGTTCTGGGCTTCTTCTCTGCTTTTCGTCTTCTTCCCTTCTACTTCCATACAAACTTGTCTCTTTTTTTATTTTCCTTTTTCTTTGAATAAAGATCTCGCTGAATTTAAAAATAATTTCGCATTGAAAGATTATTGTTTCAGATTCTCTTATCCA
>JABUQX010090406.1:0-43009 GCA_015478945.1 Trachelipus rathkii | reverse complement strand
ATAATTATATAGTATTATATATATTATATATATATATATATCATATATATATATAGATCTGGCGACAATAAAAAATCCAGCCCAATATGTAGGTTTAATAACGCGGCAATTCGGATAATTTATTTTACATCCTAAAATTCTTCAAATTCCAAAAAACAGTCTATAAAACCTAAATAAAGAATAATGGAAAACACATTATAAATTAAATGTCTTACCAATAATGAGTTTACTCAAATATCTGAAATAATTAAGTAAATTTTAATTTTAGTATAATTTTTTATTTACATATAATTACATAAAAAACATTTTAAAACAAACACATCAAATTCTCCAAATATTACAATTCATATTTTATAAAAATATAAAAGTATTAATTGCAATATAATAATTAATTAGCAATATATAAAAATTATTCAAAATAATTAACAAATTATATTTCATGAGATTAGCAAACATTTATCTTATAAAACAATAAAATATTACCAAGTAAACAGGTTTTTAAATATTTTTACAGCAATCATATTATTGTGGTTATTATTATTATTGTATTATTATTTATATTATTATATTATTATTATTATTTAAAATAATTCAACTCATTACCTTTGCACGGCGATGTGGAATGTTTTTTAAAGAAAGTGAGAACGTCCTTTCGTCTCATTAACCTGTCTTTGTCTTTTACATATTATAATTAAAAAAATGGAAAAGAAAGACAGTATATAAGTTTTGTACATTATATAATATTATACTAATAATTTAATAATATATAATATAGTCAAAATAATATACTATAAATTTCTTTCACTTCTTTTTATTTAAATCCTATCTTAATATAATTTTCGCGCCTATATTGAACTACTAAAGGAGCATTTCATTAGCTTTTACTTAGGCAGATCTCAGGCCCAAAACAAACGACTTTTTCGCATGTTCCAACCCTTTTAAAGAATCGCTTTCGCCCCATGATCTCTCTCTCTAACCCCTACTCTAAACTCTCTAAACCCCTTCGAGTTTCTCTCTCTTATTCCCCATCATTCCTCTATCCCTTTTCCTGAAGGTGAAGCCTTCAAATGGATTTTCTTATAATCTAAGATTGTTCCCTAGATTGATTTCCGTAGATTGATTCCTAGATTGGTGATTTCCTAGATGATTTTTAGGAATAGATATTTCCAAATTGAGAACTGAGTCACAGACGGATTTCAACATCTTTGGGCGCCAACTTTACGACCAAAAAGCTCAACAAACTGATGATTTCAGGCCATAAAAAAGGATATTAAAGAAAGTTAGTTAAACAAAAAATTTGCAAGAGATAATCGGTTTTGGATAATTATTTTGGCGAAACAGAGTTTGTTTTTTGAAATATTTATCTTCAAAATTAAAGTATGAGTGGTTTTTACTTTATTGGAAATTCTAAATTTTACAATAAGGACTCTGATTGGAAAATTAAAAATTCAAAGATTTAATTCAGATAGCTATAAACTTATAATTCAAAAACAAAACGCAGTAAAGCGGTGTTAGTCATGTAGAAGGATATTAGTCCAAGTTAGTGACAATGTTAGAATATACTTCCACTTCTTGAGAAGTAGATTGCCTATATAGAATAGGTGGTGGCATAGGAGGTTTGGGTATTAATGATTGTCTAAAATTTTGTATGGAGCGGTTACCAAAGGGTTCAAATTTCAATGGATTATGTTAAGGAACTTTTGAACGGGTTACCTCTAATGGTAAGGGTTGAAAGGGTTTATATTATTCAATGGAATATCTTGGGTTTTTGATTTAATTCTTTCAAACATTTTACTTATACCAATGCTTTTCTATAAGACCAAGTCAAATAAATCAATCTCGCATGATGAAAAATGAATAAAAAACAATATACTTTCCTCCACCGATATATGGGATTAATTTAACTTGAGAAAGATAGGAGTGTAAGACGATGCTGTGGTAATTAATACGAGGTCTCTTCATTCCACTGAAATTCTTCATTATTTATGAAACTTTGAAATATTGTTGCAGAGATATTTGCAAAGCAACATGAGTTAAAAAAATTTAAAAACAAACTTTATTTTGTTGAACAATTGTTGAAGTTAATGAAATATTCTTTTCTAAATGCATGGGATTTTTAAATTGATAATTAGCAGAGGAAAAAGTTAATTAGCAGGCCAAATTGGAAAAAGAAACTATTTATATGCTGTACAGAATGGGGTCTTTCGCAGGAATGGAAGCTCTAATTTTCTTCTCGAAAGAAACATATAATCTTTTTTACTAAGCATGATTTTAAGAGGTTGGTAATGTTAAAGATAGATTATAGACATCCATGAGAAATTAGTAGTATAGTTAAGCAAAGCGATAGCAAGAAGGTTTTGTCATCAATGGATGTAAGAAGGTTGGATTGATCGCGTACTCTGCTTTCCAGATTTGCTCTTATCCCTTTTCAATAAAATTCTTTGAATGTAGGGGTTTAGACTATCCTCCCTATTCGGAATGTATTATACATGTACAATTTAAAGCCTCTTTTTGTCTTCTATTTTTCTGATTCAATTAACTCACACTTTTTAAACTTTTAATTTGAAATGAATAATGTAATTAATTCAAATGGATTAGTGGTTGATTTTTTAGTCCATGAGTATGTCAAAAATGAATGATATGTGGGGCTGTTGCTTCTAATGTATAATATGATGTAAATTATTAGCTTCAGCATTTCTAGCGCCCTGTCGAGATGATGCCCCGTTGTTTATTTTATTCATTCTTGTTTATTAGCTAATTGTGAGAGACTTTCACACAATAGCGTCATTCTATTACTTTTAACTGAATGTTCATTTATGTTAGCAATGATTTGATACTTCCTAAGACTAATGTTATAAAAAGAAGTAATGCAAATTGCAGAATATATTTATTTTCATTTACTACTATTTAGAGAGGCTCCTTAAATTTGAGAATTTCGGTTGCCATTGCGATTTTCTAACAAAATAAAAATAAAATCGTGATTTAATTTTACTC
Organism: Trachelipus rathkii; assembly: GCA_015478945.1. Classification (NCBI taxonomy): domain Eukaryota; kingdom Metazoa; phylum Arthropoda; class Malacostraca; order Isopoda; family Trachelipodidae; genus Trachelipus; species Trachelipus rathkii. The sequence goes on along the minus strand of JABUQX010090406.1, from coordinate 40,015 downwards.
AATCTCCAATATATAAGAATTGTTTTTCTTGTCCCTTATGAGTCAATTAGTTACTTTAAAATTTAAAATATTAAAAATTGGAATCAATTTGAATGATTTCTGATGAGTTAAATCAATTAATAAAATCAAAATAATAACATAAAATGAACTTCATAAAAAGAAATCAATTTTATTTGGCATGTGAACAGACACTAAACCTTAAAAAAATCTTCAAACCCAATTCCTATTTTTCTTGTAGTGTAAGATGTAAAATAAAGAAGCTTTAAATAACATGTCAGCATTGTAACATTTCTGATTATCATGAACTTAAAAATTTAAAAATTAAAAGTATATAGCAAACTATTTAATATTAATAAAGGCTGATCAGGCTAATTAATATTAATCAAAGTCAATTATAGAGCATAAGGCTAATTCTGAATAAAATCAAAAGTAAAAAAAAATAAAAGAAGCTGATTATATAGCTTAAGGGTTAATTAAGTAAAAAATTAAAATAAAGCAAACTAATTATATAGCTAAGGCTAATACTAATTAAAAATAACTTTAAAAAAGATTCTTAATATTAATAAAACAATATTTTAATATTATTATTCTATATTAAAACGAAATTTTCATTTTATTTATGTTTTCTTTTTAAATAAAAAAATAATATAAAAAAACATGTTACTAATAAAAAATAAAAGTATATAAAACGTTTCTTAATAATAAATTTTTTCATTTTTTTTTGATGGTTTTTTAGTTCAAAAGAAAAGACTGACTTCGCACGAGCAAAAAAAAATTATCGAAATCGTAACGGACATATAAAAAATATGAGAAACTTATTACTTTAAACACATTATGAAAAATAGAAAGAGGAAATGGGAAAAGGGTGATTCTGTTTTAATAGAAAATATAAAAAACTTAAACATAAACATAAAGGTATGAACACAAATTAAAATAAAAATTAAGAATTTATTTACAAAAAAATTTTTTTACAATCTAAGAGATTTAACTCTTAGGAGGCAAGTAAAGTGGAGCGTATTTCCTCTTCTAGTCATCTCTAATGGCAAAACAACTGGAGGTCTCTTAAAATCTTTTTCATTTTATCTTTTGTTGTTTATCCAGTTCTGGGTGATCTTGCGTGTAGAGGTGGGGAGATTTTGCTGCTCTTTGCCTTGTTGGCTTCTGAACCCTTGGTTACATCCTCGGGGGACCTACTAATTGCTGCGTGAGGTCTGCTACGACAGGACTTCTTTCCTATCATCTCTTTGGCTTGCCGTTGATAAATCCATAACTTCTTCTGGAGGTGTTACCTCATCATCTTTGGGAAGTGTTTCAGCGGAACTTGGCACATTTTCCCCTACAGCTTCTTCTGCAAGGGGTGTTACCAAAGTATCCTCTTGTACTTCTGCAATGACAGGCTGTTCCTCGTGTTCCTCATGTTCTGAAATATATGAATCCTCTTGCTGATTGGTGATAGAGACGGCATATCCTCTTACTTGAGTCTGTTTGTGAAGTAAGAACTTAATCAATCTACTTCCTGAGGGAGAATCAGGTATTCTTTGATTACAAGAAGTTGTGTGTTTCTACTACAGGATTCTTCTGTTCTTGAATATGTTCTTCTGGTAGAACATTTTGTTCGTCATAAAAATTAGGAGGAATCCACGAGAAGTGTTGGAGATTCTTGATCATCTACCTGTCGACCTACTTCTTCAGGTTCTACTTGTTCTTTCTGTTGTAACTTTCGGGGAATCCAAGGTTTCTTGAATTGCATCGATTCCAAATCTCATCATTATCAAATGAAAAGTGAGATTCTGTAATCTTTTCTTCTGGAATTATCTTTACATTATCCGGTGAACCCGGAAAATATTTTTGAATTTAAACACGAAAAGCATAAAAATTTATTTGGCTCTTTTATTTTGATTTACAATAAAAGGACCTTCAAATCTTTTGTTTAAATTTAGAACTTTGTTCTGGTTTCTTTACAGGCATTTACAAAAACATAATCCACCCACTTTCAATCTCTTTGTAGTGGCATGTTGGTTCTGTTCCATAGCTTAATGGTTCCTTTTCTAGACTTTCTCTTCTAAAGTCTCTTAATGCTTCCATCTTTTCCACTACGACAGCTACCTCATCTTTAAATGAGATTTCTAATTTCCGATTATTTGTTAAAAATGGCGAGGACAGAATCAAGGCATCTCGAAAGGAAAGTCTCATTACTATATCCAATTTGGCCGAGGAGTGAGCTGTAAATGAATTGACCAATATATGATTTGAATAAAAGATAGATTGAGGCAAAAGATAAGCATTTCTGCGCAAACTCTATGATTGTCCTTTACAAAATGACGGAGGAAAATTTTCAACTATCTGCAGTCGATGCTTCAACAGACACCAATTTACTTGGTTGAAGTGCCAAAGTATTAAACTGTTCTTATCCCCAAGGCCTTACAAAACTTCTTTGAAAGCAGCTGCTGAAGTAAATTCGGAGCATTATCCGAGGCTAAAATTTTTGGGCTCGAATGCCGGCATATTACTCTTTCTTGTAAAGCTCGAGCAAATTCTTGGCTCGTTCTTGTCTTACATGCGACTAATCGCAGCATTAGTCAAAAACATCTCTGAAGACCAGAATGTGTTCCTGAAATTGAACATGTGGGAAGTTTACCTATTTAACTATCACGTTGTACTCTTACGAAAAACGGAAGTATAAGGAAGAGGGCCATCGGATTCAGCCTTTTGGAGGTCTAGGACCTTTAACCTTAGCACATGACACGCACTGGTTCAGATACTCCTTTACTAACTATATCCACTTTTTACTTAGATGAGGAAAAACTCGTTTTTCAGTCCTTTGTTGTCCTCCATGCCAGTTCCAACTGCAGAATGGCGATGCTCTATAACTGAGTAGTCAATGCTATTCTGTACTTGTGATTACATAAGGTTCCTTTCTAGTTGCATAGTACAGCACTTTCTTAAGGAAAATGTGTGGATAAGTCTTGGGGTTTTATTTGAAATTTAGCTCCACTTTAACTAACTTCTATTCAATCTAGGCAATTCTCTGTTCCCTATTAAAAGAGTTTCTTTCGTTAAAATAAATCTTTTCTTGTAGCATCGGTTTCTTTTCTCCTTTAAAGAAATATACATTCGAGTGCTTTTGCGGGTGCCTACTCAAATAGCAGCGGATATAATTTTGTTTTTCCCCGTCTCTTATACTTTATAGTTGGCGAAAAACTGTTTCACAAACAAGTTCCAACGCGGCTAAGCGTTCCCCGTTTGTTGTTTGTGCGAAATATAAACAAAAATAGTTGATTTGTCAGTTAATATAGTGATGGGGTAACCAAACACTGTATTCTTGAACTTTTTGTAGTGAGAAGACAACAGCTCTAAACATTCCTTTTCTATAATATCATAGTTGAGTTTCACTCTGCCTTCTTAACACTCATGAAACAAAAAGATAACGTTCTTCTTGCCGTCATCTGACAGTTTGGTAAAGAACTCCCCCTTATTCCATAAGTCGCAGGCATCTGTTACCTATAAAAAATTGGCTCTGGTAATTAATCTGGAAAGTTGCTGAGGTTGCACCACAAGCTTCTCTTTTAAGAGCTCAAATGCTTTTGTGTTCTTCCTTCCATTCAAACTTAACACTCTTCTTTATTAAGTTATATAATGGTTTCCGCAATATAGTGCAAAGTCACTAATTAAAAAAGCGAAAATCGAGAAAAACATCCTAATAAGGATTGTGTTTCCTTAACACTTGTTTGAGGGACGAAACTCTTCATCGATTTTATCTTCGCTGGATCTGGTAAAATTCCGTCTCTTCCTATTTAAATCCTAAGTTATAAAACCGAAGGTTTGGAGAAAATGACATTTAGTCAATTTAACTCTCAATTTATTTTCTCTAAACGCAGTAAAAACTTCTTTAAATTTTCAAAATGTTCTGCCTTATTTTTACCCATGATAAGACATCATCTAAATACACTTGGGCAATAGGTCCTAATTAAATGGTTCAACGCGTACTGCATTGTTCCTAGCAAGGTACTTGGGGCATTTGCGCGTGCCCAAATATAATCTGGTTGGCAGAAATAATCCTTCTAGTACGGAAAGCCATTAACTTCTGTGTTTCTTCTCGACCTTCGAGGGGAATTATAGCATCTATCAAGCCAGCTAGTAAAAATCGTACGCGCTCCAGGGAACGAGATATATTTCGTCTATTGAGGCAGTGGGTATTACATCTGGGACGCGAAGGAGTTCAGCGGTGCCTATAGTCTATACAGACCCTTGGTTTATTAGAGTTCTTTGGCCACCACCAGTAGAGGTAAACTATGTGGCGAATAGCAAGCTTTAATATATCCTTTCCTTAAAGCTGCATCTGTAAAATATTAAGCTTTGCAGCTGCGATGTGGGAGGACGGCTCACTGTTTTCTAAAAATGACTTTTGGCGTCTGGATAAGATTCTATTAAACTTCTGTATGGGACAAACAGGAACTGCATCATCATCTAGAGCAATAACTCTGTATTCCATTAACCAAATCCAAAAGTCTTCTAAATCTCAGGTTTCGTAAAATAGAACATCTGCGTTCTTCTTTACTTAAATTACTGTTATAATCTCTCTGTATGCATTCTTCAATTGTTTATCTATAAATTTTATAGGTCCTGCTTTGATGAACCTAAACTGCTTATTCTCTTTATAGCAATAGCAGTTATTATTAAAAATTTTCTCTTCGATTTTTAAATTGGATGAAATGTACCTATGTTTTTATTTCTTTCTTAAATAAAAAGCTTGTCACTTAAATTAATATAACTCCAAAATAACTCATTGGTCTTAAACGGGCATAACAGAGTTTGCAAATATGAATGGCCACTAAGGGAAAAAGCCAGGGTGTATTAAAACACTTGCTTTTCCCAGTCTCAAATCTTCTTTACTCTCAGGTCTGACTTTCAAAAAACCATAAGATTGAGCAGGTGCCATTGGTTCTTCTCTATTAATAGCAATTGAACTTCTATTCCTTCGTCTGCTAGAAAGTAATAAAAGGTAATAAGGAAAGGAAGGACCGGAGGAAGTTGTGAAATTTTCTTTGTTCTCTTGAAGAACAACAGAATTTTATTTATTTCTACCTTTGTAAACTTCTCTAATGAACCTTTAGTAATAATACTCTTGTAGGCTTCTTCATGAGCCTTTAGTAAATAATACTCTTTGTAGGCTTCTTCAATGGGCTTTAGTTAATAATACTCTTTGTAGCTTTTTTCCAGAATGGAGCCATTTATTAATTAACTCTGTGTAAGGCTTTTCACTTGAGCCTTATTAATAATCTCTGTGTATAGGCTTTTCAAAATGAGCCTTTATTAATTAATCTCTGTGTAGCTGTTCACTGAGCTCTTAATTTTTAATACTGATCTTAACAATTACGATCGAATTGTTTAATTTAACTTATCATTCCTATTGGAATTCATCTATGAAATCTTTCTATGATTATTTAATCATTCTATCTTTCTTAGTTATCTTTCCTCTTTGTTCATGAGAAAATAACTTCCTAACTTGGCAAAGATTTTAAATTCGTTATCCTCTTCTTTAAGATTTAATTGCGATGAAGAAAGGTCTATTGTTATGGATAGATTAGCTAAAATACTTGTACCTAATAAGATTCCATTTCAAGCTCCAGTACTTCCAGTCTGTACACACTAAAAAAGGGGTTAGACTGGGGTAAATATTGTGTGTATAGCCTGGTAGAAGTAGATCAACTTCGTCCTATCAAGGGATGGGATCATCTGAGTCCAATCCGTGAAACGTATAAGACTAGCTTCTGTAAGAGACAGTTTAATCGTTGCCTTCTCTGTCTATTTCCTTTAATCGTATTCCAAACGATGATCAATGAACAGGTTGTGCTCCTAAAGTTCTGAGAGCTATGAACTTCAACCTCTTCTGACCTTTGGTTGGAGTCAAAGAAATATTGACAAGAAATAATACAGCCAATTGGGGTCTAATTCGGTAACACCAAAGGAAGGCATAGAGCGTTACGGTATTAACACCTTCTTCTTTAAAGCTTGAAAGTATTTTCTGTTAGAGGTTAGCTTTGCTGTACCATGTTCTTCATTAGATCGTTGCCTAGAATATCCAAAGAGGATTTGCTCTCTTCTTTATTTCTGAGAGATCGGGTTGAAAAAACTGTTCGTCTCTCTTCTTCATCTTCAGTTCCAGATATTCTTTCATGTTCTGGATCCGCCTTGATGATTGTAATTCATGGTTGAACTCTTAGTTGTTTTCTAGGACTCTACCTTGATGGCTCGCTCATTCTTTAGAGTAAAGAGTTTGACTTTCTCAGTATTTGAATCATTTTAATCTCGACTCTTCAGCTTTAGACCCCATTATTTCTAAATCAGTGGGTTATTTATATTGGTATAAACCAATTATTTTCATTCTCATTTGGATGCCACACAGCGTGCATCTTGCCATTGTGACGTCGAACCCCGGCAGGAACGTTCTAACATACTCTGCAGTATTGGTATTGTCCAACCACAGTTTCGAGAAATGATGCCCTAAAGATTCACCACTTTAGCAGTAGGTCATTGACTTATCTCTTACCTGAGAGTTTTTTCATCACTCCGTTTATTAGTTCTGATAGTTTGAAGAAGGGCCTGTCTTTTTTCCTGAATTTCTATTATTATTCTTTTATTTTCTCCATTCATGGTTCTGTTCCTCATGGAAGGGTTATGGGTAGTTCTTTTCTTTTCTAGTATCACTATTATTAGTGCTATTATTCTCTGTATAGAATACTCTAGCTGTATTTCCTCTATCTTGTTCTGCTCTATGTGGTTTGAACAGCACCTTCTTCTATGTTGACTGAGTTTCTTCCTAAAATTTCTACGAAACTTCAAGTCTGGATAAAGACTTTTTAAAACTTTTTCTCTAAGTTTTTCTATAATCTCTGAGTTCTTCCATACTCTCTAAAATTTGTCATAATTAAGATAATTTAATGAGAAGTAAATCCAAAGAAAGTCTCAATATCAATGAGTTTTTTCTGGTATTCCCAAAGGAGATTCTTCACGTCCAACATGAATTCAGTAAGAGTTACATGTGGTCTCCTTTGAAATTTCATGAACTGTTTCAATATACAGAAGGTTGTCTCGGTTTTTTCTGGTTTGAGAAAAATCTTCAATTGAATCAAAAAGTCCTCTAGGGTCTTGCACCTAGAGAAGCTGCTATCCTTCAAGATATGTACTGGCGGGCCTCTGATGTGAAATCAGAAGAGATTGTCGGTCATAGCATAGTCTAATTTATCCGTCTGTATCAGAATGATAAAACCATAAAACGTACAGTATCTTACATCTAATAAAATAAACGAAGAAAAGGTCAAATACTCAAATAAATATACCACACAAGCCTTACGTCTTCAAACAAGAAATTCATCTTCAACATACAATTTAACTCTCTCTCACGCCAAACTCTCGGACAATGGAGGCGCATCAACACGAGCGTTAGAAGAAATAGTACATCACATAAAAAGGAAAAAGTCCAATAAACACTAACAAATGTAATAAAAATCCATTGTAGAAAGGAATTGAATTAACAGAAATAACTATATATATATTATATAAGGATTATTTTGGGAAGCCACGGATTTGAGGTTGTCCTCATATAAGTATCACTCTGCTTGGCTCTTTCCCCAAGTCCACTAAACTCACTTCTATGTTTAAATTATTTCTGTTGCCATTCCAGGAAAGGGTAAGTTTTTCTTTTTATTTGAAGGGGAGTTGCCCCCGATGCATTTAAATGTATATTAAAGGTACTGTCCAAAAATTCGTCTATTTGGAGCACTATTAGTATTCTTTGCTGTATTTCTGTATTTCCTGGTACTGCCAATCCCAAGCTGTTCTCTGATTTGGGTTTTAACGACAATTATCAATCAGGAAGCAGGTAAGATATACTGGAGGAAGTCCCATATCCTTTTTTGTGGGTTCCCTTATCTTGGGTTTTGCTCCCTGTAATTGTCTCTTCTGTTTCTGTCCGTCCGAGTCGTTACTTCTGTATATCATATTCTTGCATCTGAGACATCTTCTGATTGTCTTCCTTTATTTGTATCATCCATGTCCTCAAAAATGTTCTCTGTTGAATCTTTACATTTCTAAGTCTGTATTAATCCCCTTCGCTCCTCCTGAAGCTCCATTAGGGTCAACTGGTCCGGGTATCCCTTTGAACCAGGTTGCAGAGAACGAGAAACAATGTGAAAATACGAAGACTGTGAAGACTATTTGTTCAAACATAGTCATGATTAAACTTAATTAATCAAGTTAATCAAATCAAAAAAAAACTAAGTTCTTAAACTTGTTTCAAAAATGAAAAAAAATCTAGAGTTTACAAAAATAATAGAAGAGGTTTTCAAAGATAAAACAAAAGGTTTAGTAATATTGATTTTTTTCAAAATTCGTCAGTCAAATTAAAACTATTTCAAAAATATTTTTCATAAAATTTTCTTATTTTCGCTCAAAGAAAATACGTGAAATTTTATTTAAATCAAAAGAGAAGAATTTTTAAAAAAAAAAAAATATCAGTACTAAATGCAAATTTCAATAATTAGCAAATTAGATTATTCTACTTAATATTAATTACTGTTTAAAGAATCGTTATTAAATTTAAAAATAAAACTTCTTAATACTAGTTCCATAAATTCAAGAATTCAAAATAATTTTTTTTCAAAATTATATTAAAAAAAAAAATCAAAGTTCTAAAATAAAAAAAATAATTTTCTTTCAAAATTATTTATAAGTTCTAGTTGGAAAAATAAAATTAATTTTCTTAAAATTTATTTAAAGAATTATCAAAGTTCTAAAATAAAATAATTTCTTTCAAAATTATTAAAAAATGTTCTATGGTCAAAGGGTCAACTTATTTGTTCTTCTTTGTCAAAGGTTAACTATTGTTCGTTACTTGTTCTTCACAAGTTCTTCAAAGTTTGCTTCTATGTTCTTCTATTTAAAGTTTTCTGAGTTTAGAAATCAATCTATCTGTAGACCAACAAATTTATTTTTCCAATTTCTGTCAGTAAATCTTTGTCTCTATGTACTTTCTGTTGCAGTATAGAATAATCTTCAGGTCAAAAATATGAATTTTCAATTTTTGGATCTAAAATATACCAATTCTGTTATTTTTAGGTCAAAGAAAACAATTTCTAATGTTTCTAGAGTCAAAAATAAATAAATTTTTCTGTTTTAAGGGTTCAATCAGGGCAATTTTAGTCCGTGACCTTTTTATGACCTTTATCTGACCTTTTGACCTTTATTTGACTTTTGACCTGGAATGACCCTAGTGACCCCTAGGTGACCCCGGTTGACCTCGCGTGACCTCGTGGAATGGTCTCTTGATGACCTATTGGTACTATTATTGACCTATATATCTGAAAGGTCTAGGCGTCTTGTCTAAAGGTTTTACCTCACTTTGATAATTTTTTTAATTACGTTTTGTTAAATCACAAAAATTTCGATATTAAAAAAAAAACACTTTTATTTTAATTCACAAAAAAAAAAGAAAAAAAAAACCCTTTTGAAATTTTTAAGCCTCTCTAAAAAACGATTTTGTGAGTGAAGGATAGAGAGGCATGGTTGAGAAAATAACGAAATCGCAATTTTACATCTGAAAAATTCGCGGACTACGACAAATAACAATTAATCAAAAATAATTGAATGAAAATGAAATTCAAGTAAATTTATTATTAATTAAAAACAAAATCGATATATATATATATATATAAAAACTGTTGGTGGGTGTTGTTATGTTATGGCGTATGATACGCGCGAATAAAAGGAAGAAATAGATGAAGGAAAATGAACTCTAGAAATGAACGGGGTAAGACAATGAACGAAGAAATGGGGGGACAGTTGGCCGAGGATATCAATCCCTCACTTTACTCCTTTGGAGTAAAATCCCTTTCCCTCACTTCTCCCATTCAGGACCAATTTTCCCTCCCCTGCTTCTGGAGCACATACCCCTTATTTCAGTGCCTGATTTTTATTATCCCTCAACTCCTATTTTCTTCTTATCCCCTTTACTTTGATTCATATTTATGAATGAATATAACCAATATCACCACCGCAACTTATTTTGACTTATCATTTTTCTAACTTGTCGTATTGTATTCTGTCACTGTTTTTGAGCTTTAGCAATCTTTGACTAGCTCTAATTACTTTACTAATTATAATTAACGAATAATTTTTTCACTAAACTGATTGTCTAAGTCTATACTATTTTTTAGTAAAATAAAAAAAATTAATTAAATTTTAATTAAATTAATTAATTAAAAGGGTGATTACCATATTTCCTATTGTATACTTAAAAAATCTTCCACTTTTGGAACAAATACGAGGAAATATGCAATCCAATAGATTCTTTATGTTATTTTTTTAGTATTTTTTTGCCTTTAAAAAAAAACAACAAAAAAAAAAAAAAAGAGAAAATGAAATAAAATCCACTTTCCTTAACCCAAATTTTTAAAAGTTTTATAATATTTTTTATATATTAAAAAAATTGTCTCTAAAACTTTTTTTTTTTTCACACTTTTATTTCAAATTTATAAAGTAGCCTTTTCCTTTTTCTGTTGGCTATTTTGGTGATTTTTTCAGTACACCAAATTTGAAAAAAATTTGTTTTGTAAATTTAAAAACACAACAATTGTGTTTACTTTAAATTTTAACACCTTTTGTGTTTGAAATGCCACAAAATTAAGCATAACGTATATTAAAGTCCTAAGACGATATTATAAACAAACTCTTTGTTGTAATAAAAAATAGTTCTTTAAATATATATATAATAAAGAGATGTGAAAATGGTTTTTTGTGTGAAACTTTAATATTTTTTGTACTCACTGAACGTCGAAAATTGATTTTCCACCTTTAACAGCTTGACAATAGTTTTTTGGATTTGAAAGTCAATCTGTTGGGACAAAGAAATCACCTCTCACGGAATTGCTATGACAATTTGGCTCTTGTGACACAGAATATCCTTTGTTCGTCATAGCGGCAATCCCTCGGACCGTTCCTTACGGATCTATTATCTTTGTAGATCGAACTAAACGCCAATACTAGTGCTAACGCGAAGTCGGAAATGACCATTGCAAAGAATGAGGAGATTACAGCCACGATATCCTGATGCAAGGAAGGCAGTCTGGTGATAATAAAAATCCAGCACCATTAGTAGTTGAATTAACGCGGCGAATTCCTGATAATTTTTTATTTCTACATCTAAAATTCTTCAAATTCAAAAACAGATCTAAAACCCAAACCTAAATAAAAATAATGAAAAAAGATTTTTATCAAGTTAGAGTTTCTTTAAAAGTAATGAGTTTACTAAATATTAAATAATTAAGTTAAATTTTAATTTAGCTATTAATGCAAATAAACAGCTACCAGATTAGTTTAAAACAAAACACATCAAAAGTGCTACATTTTTTGCAATTCATAATTTTAGAAAATGTATTAAAAAATATTAATTGCAAATTATGAAGAAAATTACAATATATAAATAATTTCAAGATAATTAACAAATATATTTCATGAAGAATATATAATACATAAGACCTACATCTACAGAGGTACTTTCAGCGAAAAAAACATGTTCATGATCCAACCTCCTCAAAACCTCCTTCAACATCATTTACAGAGATATAGAGTATGTTTAGTTAAATAAGAAATATATGTATTGATCCTTATTTTATTAGTGTAATAATTACCATACGATTTATAAATCAGGAAACTAGAGTATATATTTTAATTATTTAAGAAAATAATATCACTCATTACCTTTGGCAACGGCCAATAGAGTAATGGAATGTTTATTATCTATAAGAAGAAAGTGAGAGATAACGATCCTTTTGTAGACGTCTCATTTAACCTGTACATTTGTTCAATTTACATATTATAAATATAAAAAATATGGAAAAAATACGATCAAAAATTAATGATATTACATATATTATAAAATATAATATATATATTAATACAGAATAATATGAATTCAAAAATAAAGAATATATATACTATTAATCATGATTTCACTTCTTTTTAGTATTATAAACTACCGAATAACCTTAATAAATTTTCACGGCTAAATGACTACTATAAGTAGCTATTATCATTAGCTTTTACTTGCTAGCAGATCTCGAAGGGCCCTAAAAACAAACCGACTATTTTCGATATGATTCCAACCCATTTTAAAGAGAATACGTACCTCCCATGTCTCTCTCTACTAAGACCCATACTACTAAAATCTCTCTAATACACCTCAACAGTGTTTCTCCTTCTCTATCACACACAATATGCCTCTTCCATCCATCGCACTACTCCTGAAAGTGAAAAGACCATCAAATAGGGAATTGACTTAGAACAATAGAATAACTAGAACTGCATTCCGTGAGGATATTCCGTAAAGTTCGGATTACACAAAGAAATATAGACATATACTCTGACGATTGATTTAGTCTTGAGAACTCACACTACTTCTACCCACACAAGCAATTAGAGAACTGAGTCACAGACACCGGGATCATTCAAGCGATGCTAGTTTACAAGCCAACACAAAACGTTACCGATTAACCAAGACCAGCTCATCGCAACTGATATAGGATTATGCAAGCACACATAATAGAGAAATAAAGATATTAGAAAATAAAGAATAATTATGATTATAAACAAAAATATATTGAAATAAACGTTATAAGGCAAGTTATTTTTTAATTAATATTATATTCACATAAACAGATGTAATATTTATAATTAAGATGACACATGAGCCTACAAATTCGACAATAAATAATTAATTATGATTTATTTTTATTTAAATCTATTATTATTACAATAAAATTTATAGGTAATTATTATTAAAAAATACCCCCCCGACTCCGCGACTTATTTGACTACAGTATATCAACACCACGCCTAGGAGGGGTAGTAATATATATAATATAATATATAGAGATTGATCAAATACACCTCACTGTAACATAAAACATAAAAAAATATATTCTAACATCAGCTTTGTCAACAAGGTATGTTGAAATAAATATAGTTATAAAATCATTATCTAGCGCATATTGTATCAAATTTATAAACTGTATAATAAATAAGCCTAACATAGGCCTAAGGTTGAAAACTATTACTTATATAGTATATGTACACAAAAATATAATATATATGATCAAAATTACTATTTAATTTATAATTAAATTAAATTTAACCAGTATTGAATAAATCCATAACTAATGATTTAATACTACAAATCTATATAAATACGTACCATGTTATATAGGTTTCAGGTAATAATTACAGTAATAAAAAGCCTATAATAAATATAGAATAATATTATTATATATAATATAAATAATAAGATATATAAAATAATAATATAAAATAAAATAATATATAAATATAAAATTATGTATATATATATAAAATTATATATATAATATAATTTAATTATATATATAATAATAATTAGAATATTTAATAATAATATATATATATATATATTAATATATAAAAATAAAAATAATATAATATATAGAGTATATATATAAGAATAATATATAATATATAAAGATAGTAATTAATCTAGGCAGCTATTAGCCGAGTTTAAATATCGCGGGAAAGCCAGGAGGCGCGCAGAACGTCCTGTATAATAAACAAATAGTACCAATACATATGATAAAACAGAGAAGAATCAATATAATCGTGGGAGAATACTCTCGAGTTTCTGCCTTCCAAGAAATCATAAATTATCAATGCTTTCAAGCACACTGGATTGGACAAGACTTACATTGTTTCTTAAAATTACTAATAAAACGTTCGATAGCGTATAATGATTAGAATTACACAACTGCATTATTATGTTAAAGTTTAGTACTATTATGAGAGATTTTCACATAATAACAATAACAACTCTTTGGTCGAAGATGACACTCAAGTATAAGTTTCACTCCAATTTATTATAAGGCATACCCCAGTTTATACCAATAGATAGTCTATAGTAAAGGAATATAATAATATAATAAAATAACTAATTTATTTATTAAAGAGATGAACACTGTAAAATTATACAAAACAAGACCTACTTTGACCAATCACAAAACAGTTATGTTGTTATTTCTTCAAATATTATATATAAATTTCGATCACAATCGATATAAAGGCAGAAATATTAGTACAAGTATAAAAAACATCTCATATATATAATATATTAATATATATATATAATATATATATATATTATATATATATTAAATTATATATATAATATTATATATATATATATATAATATAAGAAGAATATAGTAATATATTATATGGGAGATAGAAGAGGAAGAGAGAGAGAGAATAGCAGACAGAGAGACAGACAGATAGAGTAGAAAAGATGAGAGAAGAGATAGAGAGAGGAGATACCGAGAGTGAAGAGAGGAGAGAGAAGAGAGTAGTAGTATATAGAGAGAGAGTATATATAGATATATAGATCCTTGTAGATTAAGCAACTGACCGAGGATAGTCCTGATGGAGATTGAAGAACCCGGGATGAGTGAGAGAGAAGATTGGAGAAGGATGATGACGAATGATACGATAATAATTAATTGAGAGGACGGAATGAGATTCAAAAGTATGTCTATATATATATCGAAAAAAAGTTGAAAATTTAAACACATAGGTAAATACTTCTCATGCCAAAGATGTTCAGAAAAAGAGAAAAAAGCGCATTAAGAGAGAAAAAACACACGATGATCCAGACACAGACAATTAGCGTATGGTATCTATCAATAGTCACAATTGGAAGGTCTTACACAGACTTTAAGAATAAATATAAAGAGCAAACGATACAATGGAATATTAAAGTATGATACAGAAGGTGAAATGTAAATTTTGGTACATTCACGCACATCTAACTAATCAGAGTCGTAAGGAGCATAGACTAAACACATAACACCAGACTAAAAGGTTTTAAGATATAGACACAATCATAGAAGCTTTAAAAATCTCGTAATAATTCATCGCTCATATAAAATAATAGACAGAATAACAGTTTACAGACTCGCTACGGTAGGTCTCTGATGATAGTTACGAGCATGATTGATGAAAACACGATGAATAATAACTGGGTTTGCAAGGTTTGTTGGATCACGCACAGTACGGCAGTGATTCAAAGCACGCCTGAGAGTCACGAGAACTCCCCTGCAACATCACTATAAAACACACAAAGGTGTAAGATGCGCCTGGACACGGACACACGGCAACTATGGTTAGAAACTATAAGATGGTTTAAAGAGAAACTTCCAAGAAGGTATTAAAATTAAATTATAGGTAGTTCCACCGCGTGAGTTCGCGTGCCCGGAACACCGAAGATTTATCCCTTGATCTCTGCTCATATCTCGTTCTCGTTGTCAACTTTTAATCAAGCAGTCATCGTAGTGTGATCTTCAAGTTTAATAATAAATAAATAAGTTATCAGATAATGGCAGATATGTCTAAAGTCAAAAATTACTAAAGAAGGCGTGATAAGAAAACGCTGGTAGTGTCTTAGCTACACGTAAAACAGAACCAGAGGTTATTATATTCCATTTAGAAAGTGATCAAGTTTGATATATATACATTGTCATGAATTTAATATTGATGATGATCGTAGAATTGACATAAGTGATATAATAAAACAAAAAAAAGAGAAAATATAACTTACAAGAGTCTATATAAAATGATTAGTCCGAATGTAACGCTCAAGAAGACACAATTTCATGATGAATATATAAAATACGAAAATCTTTATTAATTATTTAAGCCTACCAGCTTGAACAGAGAGCACTGAAGGAAAATAAAGCTGAAGTCAGATAGTTAAAGATAGATAAAGATAATAAAGAGATTAAAGATTCATTATAAAAATTTTGCTTGATATTAAAGAAGAAGATATATATTATATAAGAGATAATAATATAAAATTATATAGATAATATATAGAGTATATATATATATATTAATTATATAATATAATATATATATATAGAGATATAATAATAATAATATATTAATAGAATATGATATATTTATGATATATATTATAACTCCAATACTAGTTTTTTCACGTCTCTCCTCACTACTCCCATGCTCACACTTTGAAAATCAGTAAATAGTCTACACTAATCGTATTTATGTAACTAAGTATTAGGGATCGTAGTACGTTAGCAGTATATGATTTTTTATAGGTACAAATACTAACGCGAGAATGAATCCTTACGTAACATTAGGATGACTCAGGTACATCCACGCAAAATAGGGTATGACATAAATCAACGATATGTACTAGAAGCAGGGCAGTCTCATGACGCATAACGAAATCTGTTCTACCCCCAAAATACCTAGGTGCAAGGAGCGGAGAGTTCAGCGCGCCTAATCATATAATGAGATTAGACAATGCTGATACATCGTGAAGCCTGTATATAAACAACACTAAGAAACATCCGATATGGAATAAAACAGACTTTACTAAGTCAGTATTTCACAATGATCTGTTTAAAAGGATAAGAGTCTTACGCAGACTAAAGGACTTGATTTAGAACTTATAAAAAGATACATGCTCTCTTCATCATACCGTTGTCTAACTACTCTCGTTGTAGACAAATAATCAAAATGTGATCCCTCTATTGCAAAAACAGCCCAACAACGGTATAAAATCTAGCACGATGCAATGACACTAGCATAGCTGGCCATGTGATTTGCTCGGTAGCTGTAAGCTGAGTAGATCATAGGTCTGATAAGATCAACTACTCAAACCTACGAACCTATGTCTAATATGCTTCCGCAATAAACGGCGAGTATCTTATCGAAAACCCTCCGGGTCTATGCCTGACCCGCGCGATAATGCACCATAGACAATGTTAACACCTTCAAATAAACAATCAATAACATCAAAATTAGCGTTGTCATATGTAGAAAATGTCATAAATTGATAAGAAATTCTCTTAGCAAACGTAGATAGTTGCACAACCGTAGAGAAGTACATCACACCACACTGCAAGATTTCTTGTATGCCAAAATGAGCAGTTTAACAAGCTCATTAAGGAACTTCTTTTCCGCGTGTTCAAAACGCTTTATTTCTTAAATGGTCGACAAAAATTACAAGACATAGACTTTGCTATTGAAAAGATAGTGTAATCTCTTTCGCAGCAAATCATTTTCCCACTATATACCGCCCGTATAAACTAGGATTTCACGTTACTAAGAGCTATGCGAACGATGTCAAGTCCCCCAATTGTCCTTCCTTCACGGTATTCATGCGAAACGGTGATAACGAACAAGCTATATAAAATCAGCTCATCACATTGAGAGGTAATAGTCATTACTGGAATAAATGACTACAAAGAAGTGCAATTATCACAAAACAATACTATTGTCTCCAACGATCTCAGAGAGCCACTCTCTTCAAGTGTCATATCTGTGAAACGGGCCTTATCTGAAATCACATATGATCAAATCTTAAAGAGTCGTATCTCCTAGTAGGCGAGCAGATTAATTGTGCTGGTCCATGTGTGACTCAGTGGCTGTCACTGTACTTGACAAGAGTACTTTCAATCTTGTAGTAATAAATTTAAAATAGTGCACCTCACGCAATTTCACCTTATACGCCTATATAGCTCTGCTCCAATGATCTTCTAGTCCTGTGGTACGTTAGATGATTGTCTTACCGAACTACTAGAAGCGCATCTCAGTGAATTACCCTTCCCTTGAGGGATATGACAGAATTCATTAGTACCCATCCACTTGTATTCGAACAGTTAGTTCCAGCCCTCATATTAGCATTTTCTGATCTCCCATGGGCTAATCAGTCTTATGCAACTCGCAATGCATTCATGCGATACATTTATTCTACGTCCTATTAACATCAGCTTCACCAATAAATCCACTCAAACTGGCACTACTTTCATATATAATCCATTACAAGCTTCTTTTATTCAATATAATTTCACTAAATACATGCATCTCCTCTGCCATGTTATTCAGCACTACACTATCTTAAGTAACACAGATCACAACTCTCGGCAGTCTACATCACCACACACAATATCATCACAAGCTAGCACACGACCCCACAACACTAGATATAAGAGTAACTTACCGGGTGAGTACAACCGCAATACTCATGGGTAATAAAAATTTCAAACTCTTTAATAATATAGAACGTCTTTACACACTGACTCTCACCTCAAAAATAACCACCTTACTCAGTACCTGTCCTAAGGGCTCAACGGCTATCTAACGGTCAGCTTCCTGAATAACAGTAAACATAGCAGTGGCGAATACATTAAACAACAAAGATCGTAGAAACCGCAAGTCATGCGCGAATGAGTATATATAGGCCGCAAAGATAGCGGTGAGATATAGTTCATAGGTGCGTATAAAGTGGGCCTTTATACTATAACTAATATCATACTACATAAGAGAAGGCCTATGCGCCTACTATGTATGGATGAGGAGGTATACTGACATCAATTGATGTAGTCATTCCAGAACCCACCTCGAAGGGAGTAAGTGAGGGTAAGTATATACGTAAATAGCTAATAAAGTAGAAGTAAAACGGCCACTCGACGGGTCAACCGGGGCCCACAGCTGTCACGAGTAACGGGTCATACGTAGTAGTACTTTAGTAAATATATACTACAGCGCAAGCACGGAAGATGAGTATAACCCTCTCATCCCCACCCTATTCACCTACCATTACAGTGTTAACAAAGGTGAGCTATTGCACTGCGCCTAAATCAATATATCTAGCGAGGGTGAGTGGTGAGAGGGAAGGCTAACACCCCTAACGTTCAATAGTATAGGTGCTCAGTCAGTCGTCCAGTCTAACTTTCTATATCATTCATAGAGAGAAATCTAGACCCTCTGTATTATTATAGCTAGTAACAGAGAAGAGCACAGTAGATATATCGGCCAGCCCAAACTCGCAACGCCCTCGTAAGTGCGCACACGCAGAAAAATAGCACCCATTGTTGCAAGAAGCAAACATTTTGTGCAGACATCTCGATTTTTTGAAGATCCGTTGTACTGTCTCCAAGGCCTCCTCTCTCTCACAGCCCTTCGCTCAGAGCGTCGAAAAATTTTACACGGTCTGGAACCGAGTTCGGCAGGTGTTTGAACCTCAACTCAAATGGCTAAAACCCCACGATGGCTTAGGCCCCCAAAAGGTTTTTTTTTATTCCTGAAAGGTTTTAAATATTGGTACGATCTCTTTTTGATTGTTCCATCGATTCTTCTTGATCATTACCCCCAAATCGATGTTTAACTCATCTTTCTACGTGCTCGGGAGTTATCACATTGAAAAATATAATCGAAAAAGAAAATCGATTACATATAAAATTATTTTGAAATTGCGCTCGTATTTATAGCTGCAGGATGAAGCTTTTATTAGAGAGTGAAGACAACAAGTTGTCAAAACGCGAGGTTCTCTGTGAAATAAGTTTTTAGAAGTTAGTGAAAAGTTAAAACGATTTGTTTTCCCAAAGTATAAAATTATTTTGAATAATAAATAATATAGAGTATAAATGGAAATGGTATGTATTGGGTTAAGGGTTATCGATACCTCAACCTGAAATTAGGCACCACCATTCAAGTGACTTATGCCGTAACCTCAGTCTCAGACCCAAGTTTACGATGAGTCCAGTACACCCTCACCTGAAGGGATAACGCGCGCGTAAAAATAATAAGAAAATGTAGGAAAGCATGAATTGTGGAGAGTTCATAGTAGAGTAAGATTAGGAGAAGGGGTCGGAGTCGCAGTAGGAGTACGAGAAGTTGCAGTCCCAGTAGGTGCAGCATGATGATAAGAGACTGTGTAGAAAGTAGATGTACATCTGCCATCAATCAATGTACACTTCTTCATATGTTATTATTGCCAATCAACACATAAGAATAAAACCGAAGCCAAAAAAAGACTGAGACATTTGATATTTGAAAAAATCTCATTTCTTTATTATTAAGAGATCAAAATTTAATATAAGTTTTTTTTCTAAGTTGAAGCTAAATATAAATATTTAGTTTACCATTTTATTTTATAAAATTTTATGTAACATATTTAGAGTATTATGACATTGTTTTATAATGTATGTTTTATATTTAAATTTATTACTATTTTCAAAGATATTTAGTATATGAAGAAGATAAAATATTTATGATATTGATATATTATGAATGTATTTATATTATCATTAGTGATTAAACACAAATCTAGTGTTATAAGAGACTATTAAATACCACAAATATCTTGATCTGACTAATAGCCAATCCTTAAAATACTCTGAATTCATAGAAGCATATTTATTGTCAAAAAATTAGTATTATTATAACTTAGTTTGATTTTGATGTGTGGCTAAAAAATAGTATTGTTATGTAAAAAGGGCCCTTTATATTAATTAATAATATATAGTAAATAATTAATTTATAAACTATTTTGCAAGTTAATTTACAATTAATATCTCTATCAGTGCATAAATAGGTATACATCACTTTTTGGATATAGCGGTAAGAGAAAGAGATAGTTTGGAGCGTTGTACTTTCACGCGTAAAGAAAACAAAAAAAAAAAAAAGGTAGAATCAAATTATAAATATCAGTAAATCAGAGGATTATAGATCAAGAAAAGACAACCCCTCAACCGAACCGACCCTCCAGCGCAACGTGAGAACGCGGTAAAAAGATATAGTACTAATATGAGTCATTTATATTCAAGTCTAGTAAATGTGTTAGAGTATACAAAGAAAACCCTCATAGAGTGATAAACATAACATAAAACATATGTTCTTTGAATAAAATATCATGTAAAATGATCCATACGTTACTGAGACATTGCGTAAAGCGAACTAACTTCACGGTTCAACAAAGCCCACCGTGCGATACCTCCCCTACCCACCCATCCATATTCTGATTTGACCACATGAGAGTTGCACTCAATCCATAATATGTTGTCACTCAGTGATACCTCCTCATAAAACTCATTAACAGAAAGTAAATTCTTGTAGCAGAGTAAACACATCCATCAGCGCCCGCCAGATCAAGGAGTGTAGAGAGGAATTAAACGGTTGACACTCTACACACGCCCGGAGTCTACAACTCGATTCTACAAACACAATGCCCGCCACAATAGTGACAGACCCTAATCACACTACCGTTATATCCAACAACACTAAGAGAGATAACATGAAAATATAATTTATTTATTAGGTTATATATACCAATTTTTAGCATCCGACCCTCATTATACAGAAAATAGACTTAACCACCATGTAAAGCTCCGCTCCTTTTCAAAAAAAATAATCATACAAAAACATTGAATTGATTTAGACGACTCTTAGATATATATTGCGCATGTGAAACTGATATGGATATAATATTGTGCTCATAAAAAAATGTGATTTTGCTTTTCAGTTTATGATAAATTCAATTTATTATTTATTCTTTTAAATGTACCACTGTTTTATATATATTACTAAAAAGAGATTAGAAGAATATTGACAAATAAAATGGGTAATTAATATAAATTAATTCTACATTATTATACAGTGATTATTATTGTATAAATTAGAACACATAGAACATAAATAAAAATCAGCTATGTCAGCTCACAAAGCCTAAACGATTAATTTAGACGAACGGCTAAAATCTAACAGAAACACTGATGAAACATATAATAATATATATACATATATCATGATAGACTTAATATATACTCTCATCTTATATATTATACAACAAAAAATAAATTAATATATAGCTTCACTTAATCCGACAATATACATGAATTAATAAATTTCACTATCAATTATTCAAAACCTAGCATATATAAAAAGAGGTAGCTTATTTTTCTGATTGGACTTAATATCAAATACCTTGAAAAGCTTCACAATCCAGGTAGAAAAAAAGTATCCAAATTGATCGCTGATTAATAAATTAGAAATAAGTAGTATACTTTTATAATCTTACTATTTAGTGAGTTACTCTTAGCCGACGAGGACAGAGGGTAGACGAGTACCCTCCAGGCTACTCACCCTAGCCGAATGATAAATCCCCGACCCTCTCTTCGTCTATATAGACCTTAGGTAAATACTCTAAGTGAATAATAAAAAAAAAAATTAATTATCAAAACATAGTATAGCATACTTTATCTACTTCTATCACTGGCCAGATGCACGTCATGCTAATCAGAAAGGAAAATATGATATCATAAATAAAATGTACATCTCCAAAATTTAACATATTTAGAATATATTTGAAAACAGGTAATTATAGTGAATAATGATATACGCTACTATATACTGAGAATAAAATGTGCCATTATAAGTAATAAAAAAGTAGTGCGATATAGATCATTTAGAGAGTTGATTACAGGACCGCCGTGTCGTTAGTCATAGACTCAATATATAGAATATAGATATAGTAATAGATAAATAAATATTAATGAATATATAAATATAATATATAAGAAATATATTATAATATATATAGATATATATATAGATAAGATAATAAAAAATAAATAGATATTAATATATAATATATATATATATATAATATATATAATTATATATTAATATATATATATATTAATATAAATATAAATAATATATTTACTAATTAATATATATAATAGTAGATATATATATAACTATTAGCCTAAATAGCCATACTCCACTAAAAAAAAATAAATAAATTATACACAATATCAACCTGATTAAAAGGGTAAGAAAATACAAGGAGGCCAAAAAAAGGGACGGCCGAGCGAGGAGGGGGGGGGGTGGGTGTGGTGGAGGGGTGAGTTACTCATGCACTCATAAGAAAAATACCAGATACCAACAATACTCATCCCGGGAGCGAGTTAGGGAAGATAGGAGTGAGATAAGAGGTGGTGGAAAATACTGATATATAAGTATCATCATATATATAAATATAGAGATATATATATTAATAGAATAATATATAGAAAAATTAATATACTATATATATATATAGTATGAAGATAAAATAATATTATATAGATATTTAGATATAATATATATAATATATAATATAATAAGAAATATATATAATATATATAAAATAATAAATATAGTAGATATATAATAACATATATAATTATTTAGAATAGAAAGAGCTTGAAAAATATTAATTATAGATAATAAATAGAAGAGAAAGAAATAAATAATATAAAAATATAATATATGATAATATATATATTATAATATATATAGATATAGATTAGAAGATATATATAATATATATATAGATATTAAAAAAATTACTAATAATCAGATAGATAGATTAAATTAATATATTATATAGATAATAAATACAGATATTATAGAAATATATAATAATATTAATAATAGGAGAATATAATATAAATAATATAATATACAACTATATTATAATAATATAATATATATAATATAGATAGTATAGGGTTAGTGAATAGTAGGGTTAGTGTATATAGGTGTTAAGTTGATATTGATGTATAGTATGAGGGCAGAATAGACTAGGATATTAGGATAACAAGTAGGCGCAAGCAGCGATCAAGATATCTAGCGTGATCAAACGAGTAGAGCGCCCCCATATATTATAAACTATCATAGTCACCACAGGTATGTAAAAACTCCACCCAGGGTCGAAAAAACTAGGAAGCGAAAAATAAATAAAGAAGGGAATAAATAGAATAACACAAAAAGCAGAAAAAAAAAAAAAAAGTAAGTGATGTAGTGAAATCAAGTACCAAAATATATACGGAGAGGGGGAAAAAACGAAAAAAAGTACTATTAGTAGTATATAATAGATATCATATAGTAGGATATACGTATATAAACACCAGCATAAAAAGAGAAGATAGAAGAATATAATATATATAAAAAAATATAGATATATTATGATAAATATTAAAGATGGCGGCTGTATATACAAACATATAATATAAATAATATAATAATAGATAATATAAAATTATAATATATAAATATAATATAATATTAGAATATAATAAAAAAATATATATATATAATATAGATAATATAATATATGAAGATAATATAATATATATAATATGAATTATAGTAAATTATAATATATATATAAAGATTAATATATAAATATATGAAAATAAATAATGAAAAAAGAGAATATAAAATATAGATACATTGAAATTAATAGGTGGGGGGTGTATTAATAATATATATTATAGATACATAATAATATATATTAATAGATAATGAAAATAAGAAGATATATAATAATAATGAAGATAAGATAATGATAATTATATATAATATATAATAGAATTAAATATAATTTATATTTAATACATATATATCAACATTTTAATATAATTATATAGAAATCAAAATTATATAATATAATATATATAGATAAGCATACTTGAGCGTACCAGTAGGCTTAAGTATGGTAGTGAAATACTAGACACGGTATTTACGAAAAAATAGTAACAATACTAGACAGTAGCTGACCAGCAAGCGGCGGGTAATAAAGTAGTCAATGTGTGAAAAAATACACAATGAAATTAAAAGAATATTACTGAACTGATGTAACGTTAGAGAGGTGGATTTGATACATATATTCAGCTAACTACAATCTATAGGAGACCCAGATAAACATATAGAAGGAAAGCTGGGTGTAGATAAATTTACCGTAGTGATTGACAAAAAAACTTGAACAACATCATCACTGCCAGATAATAACCGCGAGGATCTATATGTGAAAAAATTCGTCGGTTCGAAAATACAGGCTCAGGCAGTAATGGCTATTATAATGGAGACTTGAATTCCCATTAATGATGTACTAGCGTAAATAATAGTAAAATCGACAATAAAGTACCAAGATAGAAGAGTAGGGGTTAAAACAATAGATCATGACCCAACAGTAAATGCGCGGATAAAAACTAAAATAGGATCACAATAGTAAAAAATAAATAAACACAATAAAGAAAACGGAATTTGTTATATATAAAAGAAAAAAAAATATAAAGATGGGGTTATAATTTAATATATAAATGTAGTTCAGGATGATAGTGAGATCAAGGAAAGATGAGGAAAACATTAAAGCTCTCCACGTATGATGGATAATAAAAATAATTGTAGAATAAATATAAAAAAATGTAGTGTGTATTTAGTATTTAGTTTGTAGTGGTAGAACTTAAAAGGAAAATACCCCAGAAACCGCAAAAACTCCAAATATTACGGGGCCGCCCCCGACACAGAGCATACGCTACCTATCTATGCTCACTAACCGTTACCGCTCAGATATCCCCCTAGAAATAATAAAACTCATTACAGTTACAAATAGTAATTGTGAGTGATAGTATATAAATAAATAATATGATACCATATGTATCATATACATCGATTATTAGCAACGTATCGCAAAGGCGTCAAATCCTTTCGATAGTATTAATATGAGTTCTCGTATGTAAAACGAACATAGTGTAGTACGATATAATAATAAATGTAAGAGAGAAAAAAAAAAAAAAAAATAAAGAAAAAATGAGGTGAATGTCATGACTCGGACCAAAGGCAGACTCGCAGATTAACCCAACCAATATAGTGTATGTCGCTCAGTGCTATGCAACATTTTAATTAGACTACCAGAGACTAGAAGAAATATCTAGAACGCACCAGAAGAACTATAGAAAATTTAACAAGCTGAAAATAGCCATAAATAGAAAACTCTTTTAGACGACTAAGTATAAGAATCAATTCAATGCGTAACATAAGCATACAAAATACAATATCGATTTTTTCCTCACAGATTGAAGGAACAAAAACTCCGAGAGTTACCAAGCGCACTAGCAAGAGCTTCATTTTTCTGAAAAGATGAGGACATTGATATTATGTATTAAACTAAAAAAAATAAAATTTTAGATGACATTGTAATCTGAAAGTATAGCTAATCAGTTGTACTATATAGTAATTGACGCATAATAGTATTTTGTAATAAACATTAAAAGTCATTCAAATTGTTAAAAAATATACTTTCGGGTAAAATAAATAGTTAAAGTGAAACCATAATGATTAAATGTTATGTTTAGTATGACTGTGACTGTAACAAATTAATTAAAGAAACAAGTATCATGTGTATATCGAAAACCCAGTCGTTTTAGTTATGTATGTAACTCTTATTAAGTTTAATACACATTTGAGAGAAACACATATTTGACAAGGTATTTGCTCAGACCTTTGAGGTTTCTACGTTGTTGAAGCAATATGAGAACATACACTGCCTAAGAGATAACACAAAGTGAATAAGAGAAGAAAACGCAGATAACGACTAGGAAAAGAAAGCTGTAGTCTAGAATAATCTAGAGTGTTTACAATAAATGCACAGACCACAAGTGTGCAAAGGCTGGTGTGCTATTGATTTATTGAGCTGATCTAGATAGAAGGTATATATAGTAACCAGCAATTTAGTGAAAGTTGCACACCAACATCGTAGAAATGAGTTATGCTAATTGCACCTGGAGAAGTGGTTAATAGAGTGTGTCATATCAAATAACACGTCCTTATATACACAGAAGATTAAAAGCTCTTATAAAAAGTTGAGATAAGTCTTGAACACTATAGAATGTTAGAATATTTAACATTATCTATATGCTATGGGTTAAGTTGAACAATTATCCCCAGGGGAAAAGTAAGTTAGATGCAGAGAGAATGAGTTTCTTATTAGTATATATATCGAAAAAAAAGGAGTTTGAAAATAGAATTGCCATCAGGGTCGTATAACGTATTAATGATATATATTTCCAATACATAGCACCATAACCGGAATGTGAAGCTCAACACGATTTAAACGACACAAGCCGAACAACAACGATCTAACGAAACAGCAACAACAACCAACAACAAAGCAACGAAAAACAACAGAGTCAACACGTAGGCGAAACAGCACAGCAGCGAACGAGCACGGCACATCGCCAGCAGCATACTCACAAAACCGACCCTCGAGGACAGAGAACAAAAACAAAGCGAACAAACCAACAAAAACTTGTTTTATGGTACGGAGTCGTATGATACAAAAGATACCGCACACCGAAGAATACCGATGACAATGAAAAGTCCGAAACCTAATCCATGAATACCAAGTAAGGAATCAAAACAGCTAGACCCTGCGAACCCAAGAGGGGCGCGAGGTAAGGGACCGGATGGAGGTAGAGTACAGAGCTCGAATTGGTTTGAGCGCGACTTATACATGCTAGTGTATGAAATACAAAAGTACAATGGATTATACACATATTTAACTATGTATCATTATTATATAAAGAAACTTATTTTTATAGGTTATGTTTATTAACAATTAAATAAATACTAAAAATAAGGATTTCACAATTTTAAGTCAAAAAATATCAATAGAATACAATAGATCAATAGATCAATATAAAACGGGAGGGCTTATGCAAGAGGTGAGGAAGGGAAAGGAAGTAGGTGAGGAGAGCAGATTAAACTGAAGTATTATACCCTTTAGGTCAGTGTTAAAACGCTAATAGGTATTTTTAAGATATTAATAAACAATAAAAATGAAGAAAATTTTTTAGAGTAATAAACAAAAAAATATTTTAAAACAATAAAAATGAAAAGAATAAATAAATAAGTTTATAAAAAGTATAGATTTTAAAATAATAAAATTAAAAGATAAAATAAAGTTTATGAAAAATATAATTTTAGAATAATAAATAAAATTAAAATAAATATAGAAAAATAAAATATTAAATAATATTTAGAACACTAAAGACTAAGCGATGCTATTATATATGTATAAAATAGAATCTAAAAAATATAAGTCAATAAGAAAATAAATAAAATGAGATTACTATTCGAAAAAAGAAGAAAAAAAAGAAATCTGAAGGAGAAAATGACACACGCAGAGGTCTGACAGCACACTGATATCGCCTCCAGAACTATAGAGGAAAAGAAATTCACAAAGTTGAGCGGCGGAATATAAAAAACAAATATGGGAGATAGTATCAGAGAGAAAATAATAAGAAAGTAAAGACACCAGTACTTCAAAAACCTTATAGCTGAAAAGCGGGGGGTGCAATTATCTGAATGTTGCTCACAGCAAATAAACTAGAAAATGTAATACGATATAATAGCTACAATTAAAATTTGAGCAGGCAACATATTATTAGTAGCAGCAAAAACACATACTAAACACCCACATAAACGTGGGATAGCGATTGGTATCTATCTAGAATACAACCATAACTCGAGTATAAACTATAAAGATATGTAGAAGACGTTATTAATTAAATTCCACACCCATATTTGAGATTTAAAATACTACTGAAACAGATATATAATATTGTACGACATAAATGAGAATATTAACTTAATAAGATAATAAAGACAGACTGAAATCATTGCCATTCATTAAAGGTAAAGAACAATAAAAAATGTATTAAATAGTGAATATAAAAATGAGATAAAAAATCCCGATATATAGCAGAGTGAGTCTGTGGTAACCAAAATCATCTGAGTTCGTTATGGCTTACCACCCTGACGCATTTCTCGATTCCGGGACGGAGATATCTTAGTCACCCTATCTCTTCCTACCTTACAGCTACCCCATCTAGTGAAAAAAATCAAAACATTGACAGAATTAGAGCCTAGATATTTGAAAATCATACAACAAATTCAAAATTTTTAATGAAGCAAACGAGAACATATCGAAATTCTTTATTTTTGTAATCAAGTAAATATTTTAAAAAACTCGCACCGCAGACCAAGGCTTCCACAGTACCTAGTCATCAGGAATTATGTCATTTACCCGACACATAGCTTCTTCTTCATGAAAGGTTAACATCCTATTCTACCTCTCCTTCTTTCCTTAATCCTAACATGAACAGCGAATTATTATCAAAACGAAATATCTATAAATAAATAAGGTAAAAGATTTTATCTTTCAGATTATAATTTTATTCAATGTTAATAAGTCAAAAGACTTAAAAAATTCAAGAAAAGACGATTAATAACAGTTAATTAAGAGAGTAAACCGAAGACAGGAAAAAGTGCGATTGGAACATTTCAGAAATATACTAACCGATCATCTAAAACCTTCCAAGAACCCAAGAAGCCACCTATTTGGAGAGAGAGCCTAATAGGCATCATATTAGGGGTTATAAAGCACCCTTGAATTCAGGTTCAAAATCCCCAAGAGTCGTTCTTCCAGACTTTAAAAAACGGTCTCATTTCCACAATATCCGCAAATAATGTTTGACGACTTAAGCGTCGAAACACTAAAGTTGAGGATGTTGCAAAATGTTGCATGTGTAACTTCCGGTTTCAACATTTGGGCGTCGATAGTAGTCCCTATACTACTACTGTAAGGTGATTTCCAGAGCATGTTTTTTGATTGCTCCTGCTCCACACCACGAAAACATTTCGGCTCCGGCTCCACTCCAAAAATAATTTCGGTTCCGGTTTCACCCAAAACTCTGCGGATTCGCAGCCATGATACTAAGTGTAGGGGATCAAGAACGAGTGTGTAAATGGCAAGAAACAGTGTAAGCCGTAAGGTAAGTGGACGGAAGAACATTTTATAACAAGAGAATAGGTATAAAACATTAAGGAAAAAGAAAAACCGAAAGACACCAGAGTAAGTTTGATTACCAATAGAACAGGTGAAGGAAGGGGAAAAAACTATAAGTAGTATACAAATTTGTATATGTGTGACGGTGAGAGAGAAAAGTTCTAGAAAGTTAAGACATAACTTTATACTCCCAATATATTATAAAGGTTGTCTAAATGAAAATGATTCTAATTGAAATAGTTTATTTTATGGAATATGTGAACATACAGGAATGGGCTACAAACTGCTACCCATGGTCGCCTTGTCAGTTGAAGCAAATGTCCCAGCATGTTACTCAATAGATTGTGGATACGCGAGAGCGAAGAACGTTCATGGTTGGCTGCAGACCCAATATTCAACGGCGTCCTGAACCTCGGCATCGTTCGCGAACCCTGCGGCTCTTGGGAGCTTTCTTCAATGGGCCGAAAATGTGGAATACCAGGGAGAAAGGTCGAGGCTATAGGGGGTTGTGCAGTGGTAGAGGACCTCCCAACGAAAGGTCCCCTGTAAATCCTGGCACACTTGCCACATGCGAGGGCGTTGTCGTGCAAAAGAATAACCCCATTTGACAACATACCGGGTCGCTTACTCTTGATGAATGTTTTGAGATTGTGTACCGTAGTGCAGTGTCTGCATTAACTACTGCCATCGTCCATAAACTCCAAAAACAATGGGTGTCTTTCCAGTTGAGAAAACAAGCGAGCATCACTTTTCCTTGTCATAGAGGAACAAGCTTATTTTAGGAACAGAGACGTGATGTGCCGCTATTCCATACTCACCCTTTTTGTGACCGGTTCAAAGTGATGGCATAAAGTTAATCTGCAACCACAACCTTGGAAAGAAACTGCTCCCTCTCTGCGTGGTAACGAAGTATGTGATCCGGGCAAGTACCCATTTACAGTCTTAAAATTCCCGTTTTATAAATATCACAAAATCACTTTAGCAACTATATACTAAATATAATGTAGCGTAAAATTTTGACATGGGAAAATCATGAATTGGAATTATAAGCAGCAATCGTGTGGACTCTATGTTAACTATATTTACTGGGCGCCAGTTTATTATACAGATGTACCGAAATCCATATGAGAAAGTACCAACTATAGAATACAGTTACCTTTTGAACCAACTCAAAGTACGGTTCAGAAAAATTAATAAAACCTATTAAGTTTAAAATTCCTATCTAATAAGCTAAAGGGCTGTAGAATAACTCCAAAGAGAAACACACATGTTTTATTATACTACTTTTTTTTAGAAGACCCATTTCGTCTAAAATTTATGTCATGCATGATGTAGAGAAATCCTAATGAAACAAAGTCCAACCTACATATGAGGTTCCAAATATTTGAATGAAATATGAAAAATTGGATATAATCATTAACGTCTGTATCTATTCTTATTACTGGAAGAGGCACAAGTTTTTAAATTTAATTAACTAAATAGAGTCGACAGTGAACCTATTGAAGGAACAACTATCAAAATTACTTTTCTGCTACGACTCAAAATTAGGTCCTGAAACATTAAGTAATCCTCCTTACACTTCTTTACCTTGAGGCAGGCAACACTTTAATTTACGATCAAGAATGTTAGACAGTACCCTACAAGAAGAGAAAACAATGTCTGCTATGTTCACGATGTTTTGTTGTAACCATAGTACGTGCTCAAAATTATATGTACAAAAATACCATGATGTAAAGCAGTGGACCTACTGAAATCAGTTACACCCTACAAATATGGGTTCACACAATTATAGATGAAATATGAAAATTGGAATATAGCATTAACTTTGTGACTCTTGTAACTTTTTACCTGGGAGCAAACAGTTTTTAAATTTTTATCTATGAATGCCTTCGTGTAATTCATTGAGAGACTCCAAATATCAGAATATAATTACTTTTAACGAGCTTAAAAGCTCAAGTCATGAATTAAAGTAAACACTATTCTATCTCATATTGAGAGGAACACATCTTAACTATTGACCACGGGTGTACTTACGACCTACAAAGAAGGACAAATATGATCATAATACTAGTTTTGAAGACCATTTAGTCTAAAAATTTATGTCAACCGCCTGATGTAAGAGAACTGACTGCCTAATGAAGTCCAAACCTAAATATGTAAAAATATAAATTTAATGACAATATGAAATAGTTGAAAACTAGGAATTAACGTTGTCGACTCCTTGGTAACTTTTACTAGGAGAACAGCATCTTTAAACTCTTACTTATAGCAATGTACGACAGTGACATATTGAAGAGATCCATTATATCAAATTAAACAAACTCGAGAAGTATGAAAATATAATCAAAAACCAAAAACCATTTTAAGCTTTTTTACCATGAGGCAACAATCTTTAATGATCAACACAATGTTAGAAATACCCATACAGAGGAGGAAACAAGGATTTCCTGTATCTTCTCGGTGTTTTGTAAGACCCATGAACGTCTTAAAATTTTATTGCCAAACACATATGTAAGACAGTGAACTACTGAAAATACCAACCTAATATGCAGTTCAAGTATTTGAATGAAATTACTATGAAAATTGGAATCACAGCATTAAACTTTCCTGTGCATTCTGTGTAACTTTTTCACTGGAGAAGGCAACAAGTCGGTTAATTTAAATATTAACGACATGTACGACAGTACTGACCACTATTGAAGAGATCCAGACAATATCAAAATTTATACCTTTTTTGAAATACGGACTCAAATTCAGGCACTGAAAATTAAGGTAAACCCCTTTCTAACCTTTACCCTGAGGAGGCAACAATCTTTAATCTATAATCACAAATGTAAGACCAGTCACACTTACAAACGAAAGCAGATATTTGTTATATTCTAACGTCTCTTTTTGTGTAAAGCCCATAGTACGTCAAAAATTCTATGTCAACTACATGGACTGTAAGACAGTGAAATTCTAAAAGTAACGAATCTAAATATGGGTCAAATTTTGGAATGAAAATATGAAAATTGGAATATAGCAAGAACGTTGTGCACTCTTGTAACTTTTTACGTGGGGGTGTGATAACAGTTTTTAAATTTTATATAGAATGTACGACACGTACCTAATTGAAGAGATCCAAATATCCGATATCTTACTGTTTTTGAACGACTACAAGTAGGTGACCTGCAAAATTAAGTAAAAACCTTTATAATTTCACCCAGGGGCAACAATCTTTAAGTTGACCACAGGTGTAAAATGTAACCTACAAAAGAGAAAACATGTCAGCTTAACATTTATCACGTATTTTATTCGTCAAGCATACCGTAGTCCTAGAAATTTTGTCCCAACTGACATGATTAAGACTGACTATTGTAAAATAACCACACCCAAATATGGGTCAAAGACATATTTAGAATGACAATAATATAGAAACTTGGAAGTACAGCAATAATAACGTTGTGACTCTGTAACATTTTTGTCCTGGGCAGGCACAACAAGATTGTTAAATTAATAAACGAATGATAACGACAAGTGACGTAGGAAGAGATCCAACATCACCACAATACGAGCCGTTTAAAATATGTAACTCAAATTAGGTCTGAAAATTAAGTAAAACCCCTATTTAACTTTTTACTAGGAAGAGGCAACAATACTGTTAATTTGATCACAAGCATGTAAGTACATACCCTTACAAAAGAGAACAAGATTGTTGTTATTCTTTGACGTTTTGTTTCTGTAACGACCATAAGATACGTCTAAATTTATGTCCAAACATATACATATGTGTAAACACGCATCACTTTGAAAAAGTTCACCAACCTAAATATGGGTCAAAATATCTTGAATGAAAAAAATATGAAATATTGGAATATAGCAATTAACGTTACCGTGAATCTTGCACTTGTTTACCTGGGAATGGCAAACATTTTATAATTTAATATTAGAGACGGACGACAGTGACCTATTGAAGAGATCCCACATATCAAAATATATTACCTTATTATTGTACACTCAAAAGTAAGGTCTGAAAATTAGAGTACACCGCTATTAATTTTTACTTAAGGAGGCAAGCAATCTTTAATTTGACTTACGATCACAGAAATGATAAGACAGTACCGTACAGAAAAGAAACAACAAACATGTCGTATATTCTACGTTTTTATGAAAGACCCATAGTACGTTTCAGAAATTTGTTCAAACTACCTGATGTAAGAAGATGACTTGCTGAAAAGGCACCAACCTAATTATGGCAAAAAATACTGAATGAAAATAGTAAAAAATATGGGAATCAAACGTTATTGACGGTCTCTTGATAACTCTACTGGGGGCAACCAGATTTTTGGACTTTAATATACCATATACGCAGTACACCTATTGAAGAGATCCAACACTTCAGTATATATATCACTATTTTTGTACGACTCAAATTAGGTCACTGGAAATTAAAGTAAACCACTTTTAATTTTTCTTGAGAGGCACACAACCTTTAATTGATCTCACGAATGTAAGACAGTTACCCTACAGAACCGAGAACAAGATGTCTGTATATTTACGTCTTATTTTTGTAAACCCATAGTACGTGTCCTAGAATAGATATGTACCAAACTCCATGAATGGTAAAAGAACAGCATGACCTATCTGAAAAGTACCAACGTAAAATATGGGTAAAATTAGTTGAATGAAGGGGGAGGAGTGATTGGGAAAATTGGAATATAAGCATCAACGTACATTGACTCGTTGTACCTTCTTTTCCTGGGGGGCAACCAGCTTTTTATTATTTAAGGTATCATTATGAGTATCCCACATCATCCTATTGAAGACGATCGTAGAGCGATATCAGAATATATACCCTTTATTTGAACGACTACAAAGTAAAGGTCCGGAAAATTACAGTAAAACCACTTATTAACTTATGTTACGAAGGAGGCAACAATCCTTTAATGTTGACCACAGGGTGGAAGAAACAGATAACCTACCCAAAAAAGAAAAAAACATGCTCCTTGTATACTACCAAAACGTTTTTTTGTAAAACGCTCAGCTAGTTATTACCCTTACTGCAGAAGATTTTGTTAAATGTCCAGAACTGGACATGAAATAGCTATCGAGACCTAAAAGAGGAACTGAAAGTCCGTACTGTATAAAAGTATGCGACCCTTATAGAGTTAGTCGTGAGCCGGCCTCCCGACCAACTCATTCTGAATGAAAATATAATTCATCAATTTTCTCGGGAACTAAATAATTGGCGCATTACTTACCACATCGTTGTGACCCCATCCCTTGGCTCTCGCGAAGTTTCGTATGTAAACCACGGATTTATAACCCGTCGCAGAAAGTACAGCGACCTAGGTGGATGGAGTCTTGCGTGTCTCGTGGGTTGGAAATTAATCTAGCTCGAAACGAAAGTATGTTCTCTCTGGCGAATGTTACAGAAGATATAGAAATCGTAACGAACGTAGATGACCTAAATTGAGATATCCACGAACATAATACGAAAACAATATAGAATTTATCCTGGGTTTACTTAAGTCCGCACGAGAGACTGCAAAAGTAATAGAGGTCCTTTGGAAATTATAAAGTTAAATCTTTTAACTTATTTACTTGAGAGTCGAGGCAACAACAACCTTTCTAATATTGAGCAACAGAAGTGTATAGACGAGTCCCTACAGAAGAGAAACAAGAATGTCTGTTATTCTACCGTTGTTTTTTGTTTAAGACCATAGTAACGTGCCTGAAACAATTATATAGTTCAAACTAAAATGATTAAGAGCACAAAGTAGTGACCTACTGAAACCAGTACCAATCTAAATGAGTGGGTCAAAAAAAATGATGATGTAAAAGAATAAATAAAATGGAAATGGTAAAATATAGCCATCGAATACGTTGTGATCTCTTGTAAAAACTTATTTATAAACTGGCTGCACGTGCTGTGTGAATGAAACAAACTAGTGAAAAAAACAAGGTATATTCTAAAAGTAGACAGACGAAATATAGAAATGTGGTGTGCAAATAATATGTGAACACTAAGTCATCGAATGGAGATTGCCAAACATGGAAATCGAGAGAGGGTATTTACATTGATGTTAAGAGTCGGAATATCTATAGACGATAAGTCTGGAGAAATCAGCGCTGAAACATTAACGTAAATAAGCCATTTTTATCTTTTAACCGTTGAAGCACAAAGCAACACAACTCTGTAATTTACAACAGTAGTGATTATAAAATATTGAAACCTAGCTAATTTCAGCATGACAATAAGAATATGTTATTATCCCCTAAGGTTTTATTGTTTAAAAGAAAACAAAGGTGAGATGTTAACGTGCTAAATATGTTGTTAAGTGCTCAAAACTGCCATATTACATGAGAGGTAACAGTTAAAAGTCATAGACTGAAATGGCTCTAAAACATTATGAGCCTTTGAAACACAAGGTCAAACAGGTAAAATGCTGTGGTCTAGTAATACTAAGTTGATCAAATCTCACATCTGTAAATATGGGGCAAAAGTAGTAGAAATAATGAAAAGTACTGAAAGCTTGGAAGTACTTTATCCAATACTCAGTAACATGAACTTCTATGAAAAGTTTGATGAACTTTGATACCAGGGGAGCAGTAAAAGCCTTTACAAGTGATTTTTGATTTAAGCGTTCAACCAACTATGAAGCAATTAATACACTCTCACAATGGCAGCTGACTCTATACTGAGGAACCAAACATGTAAGTCAAATAAGTAAATTATGCACTAAAATTATTTTTTACGAGATCAAAATTCAAGGCTTCCTGCATAAATTAAGTAAAACCGCCTATCAACTATATACGAACTCTATCGTCTTTTAAACCTGAGGGGACAACAATAAGTGCTTCTAAGATTTCTGCATCGCAAACGAACTAGAGATTAGGAGACTATAAACTCCATCAAGAGAAGAGAAACAAGCACTGTCTGTATATCTTAGCATACTTTGATTAGTCTGTATAGAGGACCGCATAGATAAGCGATCCTAAATTATGTCAAATACATGATGTAAGACAGTGAACCGTACTGAAACAGTACCCAAATGATATATTACAGGAGTGGTAGGTTAGAATATATTATTTTTGCAGATCGACAAATAATGGAGAAAAATTATCCAAACAATTCATAATATATGATACAGATATCGATAGCACGTTCTTGTGACGAGCGGTTAGTAAAATATATTGTGAACCTTACGACTAGGGAAGGCAACAGATTTTTAAACTTAATATAGGTTAACATGACACACGAAGGACGCAAGTGACACCCAATAAATAGCAGAAGAATTTTTCAAATCATTATCGAGAATAGATTACCACTTTTTGTGGCATTGAGGACGAAAGTCACTCAACGGTCGTGTAGCCTTAGAAAAGGATAATGAGTAAACCGGTCTTAAACTTTTACCCCGAGAGAGGAGGCAAAACAAAAAGATCTTAATCATGCTTAATTTGAAATCCACAAGCACAGTAAGGGCGAGCCTGTAAAAAGATTAATCCTACAAAAGAGAGAAATCCAGTCATTTCTATATATGAGCAAACGTTCTTTTATATAACACCCATGGTACCGTTATGCGCCAACAAATTTTGTCAAAACGTGCATCAATGATCGTAAAGAGGTAGTTCTAGATGGCCTACTGAAACAGTCACAAAAAACTCTCAAATACATATTAAGGTCTTCCAGAGCAGTAACTACTCCCTCCAAATGAAAGCAATTAATTGAAGAATTAGAGAGGAAATCGACGAGGAAAGAGAGTAAAACGATTATAGCACTATCAACACAAGGTGTGATAGCTTGTGTAACTTTTTAGCGTGGAAGTAAAAGCAAAATCACACAAGATTGATTTTAAATTTAAGGTTAAAATACGAAACGATAACAACGAAATCGTGAGCTAATATGGAAGAGATCAAAAGCAAGCAATGGGCATGCAAGCAACACTCAACTAATCTTGAAGCTTCATTTTGCTCATAACGACTCAAACAGAGAAATAGCATCACCGAAAAAAAACATTTAAAGATTGCAGAAGGAACAGATGGGTTTGGAACAGTATGGTTATAGAAAGGGTAGAAGTACAATGGCAACGATTAATAGAAATATGATCAGCTGAGAAGATTGAGAGGATTCTGCAATTACACTTCAGAGAAAAGATAAGAAGAAACAACACGAATGCACAAATAGTCATAAGTACTATACTGTTCTAAATACGGGCTTTTTTTTGGAAATAGAAAACGACCCATAAGTTACGTTTGAAGAAGTCATAAAATTAGCTCAATATACAAGATAACAATGCTAAAGAAAAGGAGAGGCATTTAAGCTGAGAACTTGCGTGAAACAGTAACACAAGCCTCACAAATAATGTGGGACCATGAAAAACATTTTGGAAATTGACAAATTAAATAATATATAAAAAAAATATGGAGAAGTCAGACGTTATTTGACTCTCTAATGTAAACTATTAACTTCAAACGCTTAGGGAAATTCAATTTAGGGAGGGCAACGTTCATATCTAAAAATTAAGTAATACCAAACTTAATACAAGAACATTAGTAGAGCTTCTAATTGAGAGCAGATACGCGACAGACAATGATATCAAGAATTAATTAACTTGATTCTGTGTAAGCGACTCACAATGAGTCCTGAAAAAATTAATAACCTTTTAAACTTTATTACTGAAAGAAGGCAGTTTCGGCAGGCACAACCCTTTAAGATGGATCACAGAATTCGTAAGACAACCTACAGACAGAGAAACAAGATGATCTGTATATTCTACCGTTTTTTGTGAGACCAAGACCCATAGTACACGTCCACTAAAAATTCTATGTACAGAACTTAATCAGATGTAAAGAACAGGCCCTACTGAATCGAGTCACACAAAATCTCTTAAATCTGAGTAAACAATATTTGACATCGAAAAATACTGACAATTGAGCAAACAGAGCAATCAAACGAGTGTGACTCTTGTACCTTTTTCACCACCGGGCAGGTCGGGGGGCAAAACACTTATATATTTTTAAAGATTAAGCTTAATAGGACATTGTTCTCACAAAGCGAACCATAATTTGAACGAAAACTCAGATTCAAAGATAATGACACAGAGAGTAATACATTACACTTCTGCGTTTGAAATCAATCCAAATAACGTCCTGAAACGAGATTAGTAAAACCAATTTTAACTATTATTACACCGAAGACTCGGCCCAACAATCATTTAAATCTTGACCACAGCCGGTGTAAACAAAGTGTAACTTACAAAAAGAAAAACCAAACCTCCTCTCCTAATTGACTGACTGGTCGTTTATGACAATAGCACGCGGAGTTACGATCCTAAAATTATTGTCGAAACTGGCATAGATGTCTAAAGAGACTGACCTACTGAGAAACAGTTACACAACTACAATCATAATAGTAACACAATCGAATGAAAACAGATGAGACTTGGGAAGGTATTGCAATATACACGTTGGGACTCTATGAACTTGTTACTCTGGCGAGACAACAGTTTTAAATAATTATAGAAGCTACGACAGTGACTATTAGACAGAATGAACAGATCAACAAGCTATCATCACTACTTATTTGTCGACCTCTCAAATTAGGCTTCTGAAAAATTAAGTAACCCCGATAACTTTTTACATGAGGCACGGAACATCTTTAAATCATTGAAAATCACAGAAACATGCCATACGAACACAGTTACCCCATAACAGAAGAGACACCATGTCTAAGTTTGATTCTACGTTGTTTTTTTTGATAAAATGCTCCAGTTCGAGGTAACGACAGCATCGCTCTTAAATAAATGTTGGATCTTTTACACTTATGTGCACGTTAAGCGTCAGATTCGCTACAGATATTTGAAAATAACGCTTACACTTAGATATGGAGTCAAAATATACCTTGAATGCAAAATATGAACATGGATTTGATATGAGCTATATCGGCATTTTGAAACGATTGTGACTCCTTGTTAAAATTAAGTTAACAAAGAAATTGAATATTGTTGAGCGGCCTCAGTTTTAAATTAAATATGAATGTACGAGATAGAAAACTCTTATACGTTTGATAGATGATGTATCAACGAGGCTATCACACTTAATTAATATTTACCCTTCTTTTAGTTACGACTCAAAAGTAGTACCTAGAATTACAAGTAAACCTATTTACATCTTTATCAATATGAAGAAGGCAAAACATCTCTTAGAAGTTAACCCAGGCTGGTAAGGTAAAATATGAATACCAATAAGCTAAAAGCGATAAAACGAATAAAAATATGATTCTACATACGTCAACATGTTCTATAGATTGAGAGCTCCATATACTACACGTTCCTGTACACATATTTCATGATCACAACGTGACATGTCGTCAAGAAGAACTGACCTCTACTAGAAACATTATCACAAATTGACGTAGACACATATGGTCAAAAATATTGAAATGAACAATACATTGAAATAAGAGCGATTAACTCT
>JABUQX010090405.1:47500-55156 GCA_015478945.1 Trachelipus rathkii | reverse complement strand
GCTGAACAAGATAGAAGAAATACAGCTAGAGTATTCTATACAGAGAACAATAACAATAATAACAGTGAAATTAGAAAAGAAAGAACCATGTATAACCCTTCCATGAAGAACAAGAGCATGGAATGGAGAAATAAAGAGAATACTTCTAAATTTTCAGGAAAAAGGACAAGCCCTTCTCCAAATATAAGACTTAATAAGGGAGTAGTTAAGAAACTCTCCAGTAAAGAAATAAAGTCAATGGACTATATCATCAAATCTTGAGTCTCTGGGACATCATTCCAAAAACTGGTTGGAACACCACATATTTGCAGCCATCTGTTGGAAATTCCACGCCAGAGGTTCGACGTCCTAGCAAGAATGCCTATTATGGACCCTAAAGAGAAAATGAAAATAATATGGTAATACCATATAATAACCCCACTGATTTTGATAATGGGGTTAAAGCTCGAAAAGTCGAGATAAAAAATGATTCAAATACAAGAAAGTCAAACTCTTACTCAAAGAATGAGCATAGCTATCAGGGTAAGAGTCCTAAGAAAACAACTAGAGTTCATTTGATTACAAATCATCAAGCTGATCCAGAACAAGAAGAAATATCTGGAACTGAAGATGAAGAAGAAGAGAATGAACAGTTTTTTGCACCAGATCTCTCTACAAGAGAGGAAAATTTTTGAGTACCGGCAAAGATTTAAATGAAGAAAAGGTAAATAGAAGAATAATTAAAGAAAATACTTCAAGCTTAAAGAAGAGAGGTGTTTTAGTAACATCCAGCTTCTTTGGTGTAGGAATTAGACCCCCAAAATTGGGATGTCATTATTTTTTGTCAATATTTTTGACTCCAGCAAAAGGTCAGAACGAGGTTGAAGTTCATAGCCTTCTAGATTTAGGGAGCACAACCTGTTTGATTTCGTTGGATAGATTAAAGGAAATAGAAAGAGAAGGAAGATTTAAACTACCTCTTAAAGCGGCTAGTATTATAGTCCAAGGGATTGGAACTCAGATGATTCATCCTGTAGGAGAAGTTGATCTACTTTTGAGACTACACCAACAGTATTACCCAGTTACCTTTTTAGTGTGTAAAACTGAAAGCACTGGAGCTTGGAATGGAATTTTATTAGGTACAAGTCTTTTAGCTACTACTCCTGTTTGACAGGAGCTTAACTTTTAATAAATTTTATGATGCTTACAAAAGAAAGAGGATAACGAAATAAAGTTAAAATCTTTACTTTGCCAGAGTTGGAAGCTAACTTTTCATGAAACAAGAGAAATAACTACGAGAAGACAGAGTGATTAATAATCATAGAAAAGATTTTATAGATAATTCCAATGGGAATAATAAGTTTAAATTAAACAATTACAGTGATAACTGTAAACCAGTAATTAATAGAGGCTCAATTGAAAAGCCTACACAGAGAGTAATTCAATAGAAAGGCTACGTGAAAAGCCTACACAGACTAAATAATAAATCCATTAAATGCTAAGATTCAATTAATAACTCAATTGAATGTTAAGTTTAAATTGTGGCTCATTGAAAGAGGCTACCACAAAGACAGAAATTAATAAAGGCTCATTGAAGAAGCCTACAAAGATAGAAATAAATAAAAATAATGTTGTTCTTCAAGAGAACAAAGAAAATTCACAACTTCCTCCAGTAGAGGAAGGACCTTTAATAGCAGATGAAGAAATAGAAGTTCAATTGTTATTAATAGAAGAAACAATGGCACCTGCTCAATCTTATGGTTATCTGAAAGTCAGACCAGAGAATAAAAGAGATTTGAAACTGGAAAAGAAGTGTTTAATAACACCTGCTTTTTCCTTAGGGC
Source organism: Trachelipus rathkii (assembly GCA_015478945.1). Lineage (NCBI taxonomy): Eukaryota > Metazoa > Arthropoda > Malacostraca > Isopoda > Trachelipodidae > Trachelipus > Trachelipus rathkii. The sequence continues at coordinate 53,333 of JABUQX010090405.1, read as the reverse complement.
CATTATATTTTGCTAATACTGTATGCCCAGTAAGAAACAATGAAGTTATCTTGAGTTATATTAATTTAAGTGACAAACCTTTTTATTTAAGAAGAAATAAATATATAGGGAAATGTCATCCTATTTTAAAAATTAATGAAAGAGAATATTTTAATAAAACTAATACTGTAGCAGTATCAGTATCTACAGAAAATAAGCAAATAGGATCTACTTGTATAGTAACCTGCTCAGAGAATCTGTCAGACAAACAGTTGAAAAATGCATACAGAGAGATTATCACAGAAAATTTAAGTAAAGAAGAGGCAGATGTCTCTATTTTACAGAAACCTGAGCACTTAGAAGAACTTTTGGACTTATTAATGGAATATAAGGACGTCATTGCTTTAGACGATGATGCAGTTCCTGTTTGTCCCATACAGAAGTTTGAAATAGAACTTACCCCAGATGCTCCAAAGGTCATTTTTAGAAAACAGTATCGTCTCCCACATCGCTATTTGGAAGACATAGATAATTTTACAGATGCAGCTTTAAAGAAAGGATATATTTAAAGCTTGCTATTCGCCACATAGTTCACCTCTACTGGTGGTGGCCAAAAAGAATTCAAACAAACCTAGAGTCTGTATAGACTATCGGTATTTAAACTCTTTCAGCGTCCCAGATGTGTACCCATTGCCCTCAATAGACGAGATATTTTCGTCCCTAGGAGGTAGTACAATTTTTACTAGCTGTGACTTGATAGATGCTTACCATTCCCTCGAAGTCGAGGAGGAAACCCAGAAATTAATGGCTTTCCGTACAAGGAAAGGATTATTCTGCCAACCAGATTATTGGGCCTTAGAAATGCCCTCAACACCTATGCTAGAACGTGATGCAAGTGGCATTAAGCCATTTATTTGGGACCTATCGCTCCAGAATTGTCTAGATGTGCTTAATCATGGGTAAAAAATAAAAAATTTAAGAACATTTTGAAAACTTAAAGAAAGTTTTTACTGCATTTGAAAACAAATTAAGAGTTAGTGAAGTGGCAAAATGTCATTTTCACAAACCTGGTATTAACGCTGGGATTTAAAATAGGGAAGAGACGGAATTTCAGATCCAGCGAAGATAGAATCGATGAAAGGGTTTCGCCTCTTTGCAACAAGTGTTAAGGGAAATATACAATCCAATGGGTTTTTCTCATGTTTTAACTTAATTATTGATTTGGCACTAATTGCAGAAACCATTATATAACAATAAAAGGAATGTTGAGTTTGAATGGAAGAAAGAACGCAAGCATTTGAACTCTTAAAGAGAAAATTGGTTCAGCCTCAGTTAACTTTTCCAGATTATTCCAAAACCATTTTTATAGGTACAGACGCCTGTGACTACGGAATAGGAGGAGTTCTTTACCAAATGTCGGACGATGGCAAAGAAAAGCCATTATCGTTCGTTTCAAGAGTGTTAAGAGGCAGTGAATTAAACTATGATACCATAGAAAAGGAATGTTTGGCTGTTGTCTTTTCACTACAGAAGTTTAAAAATACGGTGTTTGGTTATCCCATCACCATATTAACTGATAATCAACCTCTTTGCTTTATATTTCGTAATAAGCAACAAACGGGTAGGCTAGCCCGTTGGAATTTATTTGTTAATAGTTTTTCACCAACTATAAAATATAAGACAGGAAAAACAAACATACCGCCTGATTATTTGAGTAGGCACCCAGCAAAAGCTCCAAACGTTTATTTCTTTAAAGGAGAAAAGAAACCAATACTACCAAGAAAAGATTTTATTTTAACAAAAGAAACTTTCAATAGGGAACAAGAAAATTGCCCTAGATTAAAAGAATTAGTAAAGTGGGCTAAAGAAAACCCTAATACTTATCCACACATTTTCCATAAGAAAGTGTTGTACTATGCAACCAGAAAGGAACCTTATGTAATACAGGTCCCAGACAGCATGATCTACTCAGTGATTGATCATTGCCATTCTTCACTTGGAAGTGGGCATGGAGGACAGCAAAGGACATGAAACGAGTTAGAGAAAGATGGAATTTTCCTCATCTAAAAATGAGATTAGCTGAGGAGTACTGTTCTCAGTGCGTATCCTGATGCTAAAGTTAAAGGTCCTAGGCCTTCAAAAGCAGAAATTAACAGATGCCTCTTCCTTATACTCCGTTTTCCAGAGTACATGTGGATAGTATAGGAAAACTTCCCACATGTTCAATTTCAGGTGCCAAACACATTCTCGTCTTCAGAGATGTTTTGACTCGTTATTGCGAGTTAGTCGCCTGTAAATCAAGAACAAGCCAAGAATTTGCAAGAAAGAATAATATGTCGGCATTCGAGCCCAGAAATTTTAGCCTCGGACAATGCCCCAGAATTTACCTCAGCTGCCTTCAAAGAGCTATGTAAAGCTTGGAGGATAAAAAAGGTTAATATTCTGCCCTACAAACCAAGCCAAAATGGGGTAGTTGAAAGATTGAATGCGGATATCGAAAATTTCCTCCGTCATTTTGTAAAAGACAATCACAGAGATTGGTCAAAATACCTATCTTTTGCTCAAATAGCAATTAATACATCGTATAATCGATCAATTGGATCATCTCCACATTTTGTCCTACATGGATATATAAAGAGACTTCCCTACGAGATGCCTGATTATGTCTCTCCATTTACAAATAAATCGGAAAATAGAAAATTCATTTCAGATGAGGTAGATGTCGTAGTGGAACGAATGGAAGCAATAAGAGATTTAGCAAGAGAAAATTTGAAAAGGAAACAATTAAAGCCATGGAACAGCAGCACAAACATGCCACACAAAGAGAATTAAAAGTGGGCGATTATGTTTTTGTGAATGCTATAAAGAAGCCAGAGCAAAGTTCCAAATTGAACAAAAGATTTGAAGGTCCTTTTATTGTAAATCAAATAAAAGAGCCAAATAAACTGCTGCTTTTCATGTTTAAAATTCAGCAGAAATTATTTCCAGATTCACCGGGATAATGTAAAAATAATTCCAGTAGAAAAGATTACAGAATCTCATTTTTCTTTTGATAATGATGAGATTTGGAATCCTGATGCTATTCAAGAAACATTAGATTCCCCAAAAGATACAATAGAAAGAACAAGAGTGGAACCTGAAGAAGTAGATCGACAGGAAGATGATCAAGAATCTCCAACCACTTCTTCGTGGATTCCCCCTAATTTTTATGATGAACAAAACGTTATACCAGAGGATTCAACACAAGAACAACAGAATCCTGTAGTAGAAACACAAACTTCTTGTAACCAAATAATACCTGATACTCCTCAAGGAAGTAGATTGATGAATTCTACTCCCCAAACAAGAACTCAAGTAAGAGGATATAGACCGTCATTGTCACCAATCAGACAAGAGGATTCATATATTTCAGACAGTTCTGAACACGAGGAACAGCCATTGCAGAAGTAAAAGAAGATACTTTGGTAACACCACTTGCGGAAGAAACTGTAGGGGAAAATGTGCCAAGTTCTGCTGAAACACTTCCCAAAGATGATGTGGTAACACCTCCAGAAGAAGTTATGGATTTATCAACATCTGAAGGCACAAGAGATGATAGAAAAGAAGATCCGTCGTATAGACCTCACCAGCAGAGGTCCGAGGGATGTGGAACAGAGGGTTACAAGGAGCCAAACAAGACAAAAAGAGCATGAATCTCTTCAATCTCTACCACCAAGAACTGAAGAAACAACAAAGGAGTCGTCTGAAACAGAATTACAGAGACCTCCAGTTGTTTTGCCATTGGAGATGACTAGAAGAGGAAATAGGCTCTACTACTTACCTCCTAAGGGATAAAATCTCTTAAACTTTGTAATAATTTTTGTAAATAAAATTATTTTATTTTATTTGTTTTTATAACCTTTAGGTTTAAGTTTGTATTATGTCATATCACACAAAATACACAATTTTACACTTTTTATTCTTATTCTTTTAGTATAAGTATACATATTTTTATTATATTTCGTTACAATTCAGTTTGCCCCAGGGGTCATTTTGCTCTTTTTGAGGCTTAAAAATAAATAAAAATAGAAAAGAAAACATAATGTTAATAAACGTTTATATCTTTTATTGTAGTAATATTTTTTATTATTATTACTACTTATTTTAAAAGAAAACAAAATAAGAAGAAAAGGAAATTTCGTTTTTAATATTAGAATAACAAAAATATAATCAAATGATTAATATTAAGAATCTTTAATTTTAATTTAATTAGTATTAGTAAAGCTATATATAATCAGCTTGCTTTTATTAATATTAAATTTTTTTTTTGATTTTATTTTAATTTAAATTAGCCTCATGCTATATAATCAGCTTTTATTAATATTAATTAGCCTCATGCTATATAATCAGCTTTTATTAATAGTAAGAATTTTTTAATTTTTAATTCTAATTTTACTTATAATCAGAATGTTAATAATTTTTAAGTTTTCACTTAAAGCTTACTTAGTTTTTAATTTTAATTATCAGAAACCTATCAAACTTGATTTCATTTTATAAAATTTATTTTATTTTTAATTATCAGAAACATATCAAACTTGATTCAAATTTTAAAAATTTTAAATTAATGTAATTCTAGTATAATTAACGGTAACTTTAAAAGAATTTAATACATTTAATTAATTATTTTAATTTAATGAAACGGCGACCTAATTTATTAAATCGAAGTAATAATCATTTCAGGCTGAAATGAAAATGTTACATCCAGCATTTACGTTACTTCTTTTACCTGCAGTCTTATCCATCTCCACTAACATTAATGAAGAAACAAGAGTACTGCCAGGTATCATATTGTATCACTCCGGTGAAGTAAATTTTATTGAAGGATATCTTGACTTGATTGTATCTTTAGAATGCCCATCAGAAATTAAAACTACTATTTATAGAACCACTAAAATGATAGATACTTTAAAAGATAAATTTTTACCTGCGTTTAATGATAATTTTATTAATATTTCCATAAATCAAAGAGCACATAAATGGGAATTTCAACTCATTAGTATTAGAACTAAAGTAATATCTCGTAAATTAATCGAAATTAAAAGCTTACCATGGATTCACTCCCAAACAAAATACAAAGGCTGCTCAGTTGGAGGAGACATTACTTAATATTTTATTTGATTTTTGACAATATTAATTAAGTTTTTAAGAAAAGAATAAATATTTTAGGAGCATTGTGAATTGCTAAATTTATTAAAAATTATTGAACTTAAAGGCAGGGTTAGTCAAATACCCAGACATTGTCAGAATTTCAATTAGCACAAAATTAGAATTTGAGTTTGAAACAGATCCTTGCAAGCCACAACACTTGCCGTCGGCTGGGTGAGTATCAAATCATTACTTGTGAGTTTGAACAATTCAAGATAATAGTGACTATGACGATAAATGAATTAGGTTGTCACTCATTTACAGTTAGTAAAGGCAGACCTTCTTAGATCTATTTGTTCTTATGTTTTTATTTAGTGCTGAAATGGCTGACACGAAGGCATTGTTACTTCGTTAGAAGCATCAACACACCATTCATTTTTGACATCTCATGGACACTATCAAATCAACCACTATGCCTTACAATTAATTACACTATAATTCATTCATTTCAAATGAAAATTTATTTCATGTAAACTAATTTCATTCCCAACATACATTCATTAATGAATCATCCGTTCGAATAATATGCAATACACGAATAATTACCTTTTTCGTTAATTATGGACAGCGAAAATATACTTATTTGCGGAATTCGGTCCACGATTATTGTCGTAACATAGGGAAAACAGCGGTTTGCCCTCAATCACAACCTTTTACATCCATTGATGAC
>JABUQX010090405.1:40000-42500 GCA_015478945.1 Trachelipus rathkii | reverse complement strand
AAATTTAACGTTTTAATCTAGTTTGTTATTAAATATTCATAAATTTATTAAACATAAGTTTTAATACAAGTTACAATTTTCCCAAAGTTAGGTTTAACTTAAAAAGGAAAAAACAAAAAAAAAAACAATCTTTGCTTCAATCAAAACCTGTAATGAAATCAGATTGTATCTTGTTATGTTGAAATTATGAAGCTCTTCAGGTTTTTCTTTTGTTTGGTTTGTGTGAGTCAATCATTTATTTGCATGTCTTTTATTTCAAGCAAGATATTTTTGCTGCCATTCAGTAGCTTCAGAAACTTGGGATGAATTTTAAATTATTTTCTTTAATGGCTTAAAAATGTTCTTAAGTGGATAAGTGTTCTTTATTCTATAAGATGCTGGAGTGTATCTTAATTCTTAAAGCTAAGTCGTTCTTAATTCTTAAATGGCTGAGTGTTCTTAAGTGTCTTAATTCTTAAATGGTTGTGTCTTAATTCTTAAATGGCTTTGTTCTTAAGTGGTTGGGTGTTCTTTATTCTTAAATAGCTGAGTGTTCTTAATTCTTAAATGCTAAGTGTCCTTAAGTTCCAGTGTTCTTAATTCTTAAATGGCTGAGTATTCTAAAGTGGTTAGTATTCTTAATTCTTAGATGGACAAGTGTTCTTAAGTGGCTAAGTGTTCTGTCTCCTGAAAAGATAAAGTAAAATATTTTCGACCCAAAAAGAATTTATGACATAGATCTCAAAAGTTCATTTAGTGGTGCAACTTTTTTATTTTTTAAATTTTTTTTAAGTTCCAAGGTCTTTTTAACTCAGGATAGCAGAGTTGAAAGTCAGAAGATCGGAAGTCAGGATCAGAGAGTCAGGAATCGAAGTAGGAATTTCTTAAAGAAAGAGTCCTTTCTCATAATAATATTTATTTCAAATTAAAAACTAATTAGTGAGTCCCCCACCCCAGTGCAGGAGTTTTCAACCTGTGTTTCCAGGACTCTGACAGTGGTACTTAGATGATTACTGAAAGTCTGATCTAAAGCAATCAAATGTTATAAGAGATCCGCAATTGCTATGTCATCAATGGATTTTCTATTGTAATTTTATTTTGTATTTGTATAGGTAAGGTGTGTGTATGTGTGTGTGATGTTTTAATAACGTAGTTAGATACACTTTTCTAGTATCATAATGAAATTTTTATTAAGTTTACCACTAGAGTATATTGTAAGCCAAACTTCACAAGCTGATACGGTTTATCTAAATAGCCTGTCAGGTTTTCAAATTTTTTGGAAGTCTGAATGCATCCGTCTTCAAGCTTAAGGAGAGGGATGAACCACGACGAGCACTCTTCGAGCTTTTCGGACAGTTCAGGAAATACAATGAAGCTGGGTTATGAATATTATTCATTGTTTCAACGAGAATTGAATAAGAAAAAAAACATATCGTTACAGAAAGTCCCGTATAAAAATGTATTACGCCCTTTCATTGGATATGATTCTGAGCCGAAGGTCACATTTGTAACTCACTTAAATAATATTGTTCAGCTATGAATAGTAAATATGTCTGAAAATATTAAAAAACCAAGTGATTGATGAACTAAAAGGGCACTTTTGATGACTCGAAAATTGTGACTTCTTGTTTTCAACTCTTGGTGTTTGTAGAATATCTAAGTGGTGGTGATTTTAAGAAGGATTTTTTGTTCTGCCCTACTTTAAAAATTGACTTCATAAGATCTCAATTTTTTTTTTTTGAGACTGATGGACTTTCCTTTGAAATTATTGTATGTTATTATACAACTGATGGAACAACATCAATGTTTGGTCATCAGTAAATGTTTTTGAAGTAAAGTGAATAAAGCGACATTGTTATGTAACGAAATGCATCTTCATTGAAAGTTTCATTGACATTAGTACTCGATGATGTGGTTCACATGGTAAATACCATCAAGTCAAGTACTCTGAATTCATGGCTTTTACACTTACTATGAAAAGAGTATGAAAGTGATGAAGAAGTATTGTTCTATCAAACCAGCTGTTTTAACGGTTATTTGCAAATGATTCATTTTAAACATTTTTCCCTGACCAGTTCCGTATAAGTGAACTCTTGTTGATGTTTAATAATGCTTTATTGGTAAGCAAGGATTTTCATCACTGTTCAGACAGCTCATCAAAACAAACAAACTAACTTAACTAACTTTAAAACAAAAAAAAAAATTTAATATTTGCCATTTTTCAATCAACGGAGCCATTTTCACTTCTGAATATGTAGAGCGGACTATGTCGAGGCTCTCTGATATATATATATATATAGTATATATATATATATATATATTAATATATATATATATATATAATATATATAATAAATATATAATATATATATATATATATTATATATATATATATAGTATATAGATAATATCAGTGGCGAAGCGTCCAGTTATCTATTGATGCGGAGATGACTGACCAGATCGAGATAAAAAATAAATCAATCCCTTTTTCAAATTTCATTTATTATTTCGTTATTATATA
>JABUQX010090405.1:32500-35000 GCA_015478945.1 Trachelipus rathkii | reverse complement strand
TAAGGCCAAAGTACAGACCAACGAGGAATTCACTTAATAATATATCTAGAATCATCTAAAACATCCTCAACAACAAAAACTTCACACTACAATTCCTTCACAAACAAACCAATCAAATACATCCCCAGACCTAATATTTGCTCCCCAAATCTCCACACAAAACTCCAATGGTCAGCACAAACCGACCAAAATTCTAACCACCTCCCCATAATCATAAAATACCAAATTACCAAAGAACACAACCACACTTATAGGAAAACTTTCACAAATTACAAAAAAGCAGATTGGGCAAAATTCTCAGAATACATAGAAAATAATACTCAATCTATAACAATCTCAAATACCACAACACTAAACAGATATCGAAAACTTCACTTTAACAATTCAAAAAGCCGCAAACCTATATATACCTCGGAGATACCTCAAAAAATATAACCCCACCCTTACACCTGAAATCTCAAACTTGATCAAACAACGAAACCTACTCAAAAATCAGCACAGGAAACACAACAAATTAAAACACAAATCAATAATTAAAACACAAATTACAAACCTAAGCAAAACACACAGTTCAAATAATTTTCAAACCCATCAACAAAATACCTACTAAAACAAACAACAAAAAAGAAGTGGAACTTATAAAAACATTAAACAAACCCAAAAAAAGCAACCCAGCGTTCCCCCACAACAAAGAATCTATGAAAAATCCTAACACTCAATTCCCACAAAACAACATACCAAACACCCTTGCAACTCATTTCGCCAAAACAGTCATAAACCAACCATCCACAAAATTGGAAAAAATAATCAGATCCCCTTAAGCAAAATAAAAAGCAACGAGACCCAAATGATAAAATAACAGCAGTTGCATTAGAGAACACCATAAAGACCCTCAAAAACTCACCTGTAACCGGTCTTGATAGCATCTCAAACATCCACATTAAACACCTAGGAAATATCGGCACAACTCATTTAACACCACATATACAAGCAATTCCATCAAATAAATCACATTCCCTATCCTCTGGAAAAGAGCGAATTACATTCCAAAGTTTAAACCAGGAAAAAACAATTCAAACCCCTCTTCCTGGCATGAAATTTCACAACTATCCACTCCTTTAGATTTGGGGTGTCGGGAGAAAAATGAGAATGGTAGGAAAGGGATGAATTCTGTGAGGAGAGGAGATATGTAATACTCTCTTTAAAACACAAGAGTATTCAAACTATAATAAGGATGTATGTAGAGATGTTATTGATGTAAAAAGTATTGATTGGATTTTTGTGTTAGCTGAGGAAGGAGATTGTTGAAGTAGTGTTGGATGGTTAAGATCAGTGAAGGTTAGAATGGGGATCTATCGCGATCATTATGTTATATTTATGTAAAATTTAATTTTAGTTGGGAACTTGGATTGGAGAGGAAGGTAATAAGGAAGGAAGTGGGTAGAATTAAAAGTGAGAAGTAAGTGAACAAGGTTAATAAGGATAAGTATTAAGAAGCACCTTCAAATAAATCACTTGAATGTGAACAAGTTGGAGACTGAACAAATCTGGAAGCAAATGAAGGAAGCGGTTGTTAGTAGTGCAAAAGAAATATGTGAGTGCGCTAATAGAAGTAAGAATGTTAACAGTAAGTGTTGGAAGAAGAGGTTATGCAATGAGGTTTAAAAGTAAGAAAAAAGCCGGTGGTTAAAATACTAAAGGTCAATGATGAGGTGTTAAAAAATGATAGTTAGAATTATATAGCGAGGAAAAAAGGAATACTAAAAGATGCAAACGAAAGAGGGGAAAAAAAGAGGGAAAATGAAAAAGTGGGTAATGGCGAATTAATGGTGAACTTAATATGGGAGGTTAAGGAAGGCGTTTGTTTGGAAGGAGGCGTGAAGCGTAAAGAAGTGGAGAAAGAATAAGGGGAATCGCATTAGAATAGATGAATAGGGGATAATTCTTTCGTAACTGAGGAAATGCGATTGTGAGAAGAGTGAGAAGGGAATTGCTTCTGAAAACCTGCATAACATTGGTTGTAATGAACAAGGTGATAGTGAATGTTGAGGGTTGTTGGTGCAAGAAGGAATAGGTATTTTGGGAATAAGGTCATTAATAAGGAGGAGTAGATGTGTAGAGTGAGAAGATGATTGAATGGTAAATCGTGCATGCAATATGAAATTCCACTGGTGCAAATGATCCAAGAACGGAGCGAGATGGCTAATTGATAGATTTGGAAGTTGTAAAACAAAGCGGTTATGGGGTATAGGCTCGAGGGATTGGAGGAGAACAGTAATAGTACCCTTATATAAGGGTAAGGGGGATAAGGGGAACTGTAGGAATTATAGTGAAATTAGTTTACTGAGTGTTGTGGGGAAGATACATGCTGATATTTTAGTAGAAGAAGTGCGTCGAGTGGCTGAAGGACTATTGCGTGAAGAAACAAGGTGCGTTTGGAAAGTGGTAGGAGAGTTTGGGTGGATCAAATCTTACATTTGAAACAAATGATTGAGAAAAT